>JAAGKR010000687.1:67440-171968 GCA_011419295.1 Clarias macrocephalus
TCCCCTTTAGACTCACTAAAGGATGTGTACTAAATGGTTAAGGTGGTAAAGTATTACTGGGCTGGTACCCTAGGGAGGTAAACTGGTAATCTGAAACTAGACAGAAAAATAGTGCTAAAATATACTGATCTGCAGGATATGTCATTGTTATTGACAATCTATTATTCTATCATAGCATAGATTAAACACAAATGGTCACAAGTGGCTAATATATTTGTAATATATTATAAAATATATTTTAATATTTTAATATAAGGAGTGTTCAAGTTAACCCAGGAATTTTGAACAAAACAACAAAACACAGTGTAAAAACTAGCTTTATTTCTCTTTATTTCTCTATATTCCCCTGCTACACTGATGCATTTATCCCAGTGTTTCATTAGCGCTCGGACACCATCAAGGCAGAAAGTTTTCTTAGTACGCTGGAGCTGTGATTGAACTCCAGGGTTCATTCCTGAATACCCTCCTCAAGGAACTTCTCTATTGGTCTTAACATGTAGAAATGGCCTTGGGTGAGTTCAGGACTGTACAGGGGATGTGGCTATAACTCAGCTGAGTGCAAGCGGGGTTGGTGAATGATTGCATGCACAGTTCCCACAGACACATGCGTCACTTCCGCAATTTGGAGACAAGTTATCTGTCGATTTTCAAGAATCAGGCATTCCACTTGCTGAACGTTCACAGGAACAATTACAGAGAGCTCCACGCCACCTCGTCCATTCAATTGTTGACTTGAACTCCCCCCCATAGTACCATATATACCTCCAATGTATTTGAAAATGTCATGTTATACTGTAACATCATACTGTTGTTCAAATAAAATATGGATGCAGGTCTTCAATATTTTAGGGTTTGTTACTTAAATGTTGTTAAAGTTGTTGCATGAGATCCGAACAGCAGAACAGAAGCAGTATTTTCCAGTGCAAAACATTCATTTTCCACTATTGGAAAGCATAAGGCTGATTTATGTCATCTATTGAAGTTTAATATATAACTACCTTAAAGAGTAGTACACAACATTTCCTGTTTATGTTGGGTTAATTGGGTTTCTGATTGGCTTGTGATGATAAAATAAGTCTCTTTGAGTGATTTTAAATCACTTGTACCAGTTACTACAATGTAGCTTAAGCTTAATGCAACTGAATTTATTCACCCCAGGAGTTTTATATATCATTTAGCTCTCTATCTATGTGGTTTAGGATTGACCTCACACTCTTACTTACAATTAGAATTAGGTTCAGCTGGCGCAACTGGCCACTCATCTTTTAGACCACAGACACACACACATACACACTTACACACACATACACACACATACACACACATACACACACATATACACACATATACACACATATACACACATACACACACATACACACACATACACACACTTACACACACATACACACACTTACACACACTTACACACACTTACACACACATACACACACATACACACACATACACACACATACACACACATACACACACATACACACACTTTTACATGTTTGCTGCTACTGTTTGAGGCCAGATGTTTCCTAAGTAGAGGCTGGAATGGGTAAGTCAGAGACGCAATTAGACCTCCCTGACTCATCCACCATTAATATCTGGCAGCAGACACACAAACATGTCTGGAATATACTCTGAAAGCCAACAAACCTGATACAAATACCCACGTACAGATTTTACTTATATCTATCCATTTTGATAATATAAAACATTAACAGTAGGGTTGTTGCGCCTATCTCATTAAAAAAGAAATATGTGTGAATTTACAATGAACCTTATCTTTATTGTTACAGCTGTTAGTAGAATATTACCATCCAGATGTGCCTCACGCTGAAACCTGTTCTGAATGACTGCGCTTTTCCACCCCTAGTCCAGGCCCTGCAGGGCTGGATTTGAAGATCACTGCAATAGACAATCATGGGCATCTGTAAGCTCACGCATGCAGGAGAGTGTAGTTAGCAATTTTCTCTAATTGTTCAGCTGCCCTGTTATACGGCATAAACAACATCATTTTAAAAAGATGCAGTGTTTTTATGTGTTTCCGAAAAAAGCACTCTTGGTTGCTAACAGTTGTGTGATGGTGAGAGTTAGCTAGTGGGAGGAAATTGGCAAAAGGAAAACATATTTGTAACTCTGACACTTCATTACATGAATGAGATTACTGATTGTCTTAGAAGGTAGAGTAGACAACTCAGAGGTCTTTGAAATATACAGTTTCAGCAACAACAAAAAAAATGTACACACACATCAGGTAAAGAAAAAGAATTCTATATTTTAAAACCAAATTTATCATATCATATCATATCATATCATATCATATCATATCATATCATATCCATCATACTATTTTTCTTTTCCTGAAGTGTATATACAGTTTTTTGGCTGATTCTGCAGATTTGAGTATAAATAGGAATGAATGTAGGAACATGCATGATGAAAGCGAATATGCTGCTCCACGTTTTTTGATTACCTGCTAAATACCACCAACCAACCAGCTCTCCCCAAATCACATATCAGCAAGCAGCCAGAGATGGTGAAGCCTTCCTTTATCCTTTCAAACTGCTACTCCTGAGCATCACAGGGCAACATAACACACTGAGACGAAACTGCTATATCCACCCTCTTCAGCATAAAAAAAGATCACAAAAGCCTACATCTGACTAGCGTTAATGTACTTGACAGGAAAGAAAAGAGTGTGACATTTTAGCCTCCTTGGCTTTCAGCCAGGGATTCCAAATTGAATCCAGTTACTTTTGCACCACTTGGGAGCTGATCCACATTGTATGTGCAACCTGCTGCCCAGTCATAGTGACTCTTGATTAGTCAGTCGGTAGTGAAAAAAAAAAATCTCTTTTTGGCAGACCTGGACTGGCAGTTTGTTACATTACATTACAGACGTTTACTTTTATTTCACAAAAAGCTCTTAAACTTTAAAATGTAATATCACTATTAATCAACAAATAATAGGTTTACCATGGCAGCGTTTTTTCCTTTGGTTTAAGCGTTTTTATAAATATTTGAGATGATCAGCCTTTCATACTAGAGCAATGTTGAAGTGTTCTAGAGGCATAATTAGAGAAAATCCTCTGTGGGCACATCCACAACCACTGATTCCCAAAGGTATTAAACACTAATCCTAACAGGTGACAAATTCTGATGGGAACAACGTGTACCCTCCCCTCTCATTTAGTATTACAAAGGTTCAAGGGTGTCTTTAGCATTAACACGAGAGGCATTAACGTGTAAAATCTCTTTAATAAAATACCTTACCCGCTCCCTATTCTCTCACTTGACACTATCTGCTGAGAAACTGCGCTAAACCTAATTGTTCCATAGTGGAACTAGAGAAGTAGAATTTCACCTAGAGTTCCCATCTGAACAACTGTACAGGTCTTTGGAGTGTGTGTTCTGCCAGAGCATTGGTCACCTGAGCTTTGTCCAAAAACTGAAAAGCGTGTGTAGTCCAGCCACATACACACACCTTTCCAACAAGAAAACAAGTCTCAAGAGGATCAGAGTCTTGGTGTATGGAAAATCTTGCAGGGAGTCAAGCTGAGTCATATTAGTTACCTCAAGCACTTAATGTCACCATTTAATGTGTGCTTGGACCGGGTTCCTTCGTGATCGGAACATGCCCTTGCATAAAGCCTGCATAAATATATATATATATAAAATACATTAGTCAGTTGAGCCAAAAGCGTAGTTATTGCCCACAGCCTAATACTGTATATAGAAATGTTTATAAACTAAGATGGTGCACGTGGTGCGTGTTCACAGTGCATCACACTTGACCACAAGCATACATCGCTGCTGTTCACAGCACCTCCACCACCAGCCAAACCAAGATCCTCGTAAGTAAATTCATATTTATGTCAGAACGGACTGAAAATTCAGGATTGGAAATTTCACTGAGACTTGTCCAACAGCCTTTTCTTTATTCACCACAAGCCCATCATCATATTAATAAGCTATAATAGAGCGGGTCATGAGATGAATCATGGATATGGAGTTTAGCTGTGTTAGCCTCCTCTAGTTATAGTCCATAGACGTGCCATATTTGTGCACACCCCAAATTTGACACTTTAATTTTTTTTTTCCATTTAATAGCTGGCTGCTCCATCAGCATGGTGGTGCTTCAGGTACTGCAGTGCTGCTGCCATGGTTTCTAATTTGTTCCCAAGCTCGATTTGCTATCTGGACGTTGTTCATGTGCCCAAGTGCCTCCAAAAACTGTCATTAGGTGGACTGGATACATTAAGCTATCATAGATGTGAATGCATGTGTGCATTACGCAGGCATGGGTGAAAGTCGGCTGGTGTGGTCTGGTGCTGTGCAGCACTAAAAGATTCTGTGGCAGTGGGTAGTACTGCAAAGAGGGGAGGGCAGCTAACTGCCAAAATGCACATTTAAAAACAGTCATCTGATAATGTTATGTAATTATAAACAACACTCTCCTTAGTAACTGCTTCTAAGTTGAAAAAAAAGGGGAGGGGGGACTCTGAACTGCCCATTGTGTGTTTCAGTCTTTTAAAACCGCTAGTTAATATGAGCGCAAGCTTCCACCAGTGCTCTGACAGGTTCACCTCATCTTGTTATAATAAAAGGCTAATTAGCTTCTAATACAAGGCTGAATCGGACATTTACATTTACAGCATTTGGAAGACAACCTTCTCCAGAGTGATTACATTTTATCTCATAATCGAGCTGAAGGCTTTGCACAAAGGCCCAACAATGGCAACTTGGTGGCGCTCGGGTTTGAACCCATCAGTAGTCCAATGCCTTAACCACTGAGCTACCCCTGCTCCTACCACAAATCCCTTTCTAACCCCTGAGGGCCACTACTTATGCAACGGGTTCAACACCTTACATAGTGCAATAGCCTCCATTTCACACTATTTGGGATTCAACCACAGAGCAGTTAGTTAGCTGAGGCTATTCAAAAGTAGAATAAGTGGAGACATTAAGAGAAACTGGAGCCGGACTGTCCATCGCTTCTATGGTTTTGACTTTGGCAACATTTTGGCTACATAGTACTGGCAAGAATACTTTCACCCCTGGATGCAAGCAGTTTCTGAACATCGAATGAGTAAAGGGATGGTCAATACAAACTGGAGAGCTGGACAGTCATACAAATGGACTAGATTACCAGAGATATAAGATGAGATATGTTACATGTCCGGAATTCATTCGCACGATGCACTTATTGCAAGGAGCCTAATGGAAGACTGTAACAGTCTGTAGACTGTAAGAGTGTAATAACTTCTCAATAGTAAAATGACTCACGCAGGTTAGTGTAATAGTACATTGTATGACAGGAGACGTGTAGGGTTCATCATACGTGTATTATGTCTATTTCACTTATTATTTTTGCTTCCACATCTCTGTTTCTGTTCTGTTCAGCACTTCTACCTAGACGATTTGTTTCCCTTTCTATTTTAAAGTCAAAATGAGCAAACAACTTTGGGAAAGAAATAATAGCAATGTAGATTTACAGCAGGGTTGAAGAACATCATTTACACTCGAGACAATCTTGACATGATGGTGCTTGCGGAAAAAAGACCCAAATTAGTTCAGACTTGGCACAGAGCCCTGCATTGTCTCGATGTATTTGCCAAACATCAGAATTACGTGTCAGAAAAGTTAGATTTATTTCACCTAGTTATTTAAACATCATACTTCTCCAAGAAATAAAAGATCTGGGGGTTAGGGGGTGACTGGGTAAGTGACGAAGCTCTGTGGGTTTTATTAAAAGAAGATTACTAAATATCCAGAATATCTCCGATTTCTAATAAGCAGCAAGCAGCTGAGACAGAGAGGCGATGTAAAACAGGGTGACTCTAGGATCTGCCGATAACAATCGCACGGCATCAACTTTCCAGGCGACATTTCAAGTAGGTTGCACCGGAGGACAAAGCTCTCTTTTGAACACGAATAGGAGGAGAGGGGAGGAGGGGAGAGAAACAAAAATCCTGAGCCGTCATTATTTTAATCAGGCCCTTCTCATAGATAGAACAGTTTTTGGAATCTGGCCTTCTGGGTGTTGGCAGCAGTAATTTTGTAGTCAGCAATAAATAAATAAATGAATAAATAAATAAATCAATAAAAGTCCTGAGCATTGAAATACAAGTCGTCGTCATCGAGATGTTCGCAGATGGGCACTTTTCTCATGTAGGTGTTTGTATTTTTCCATTTCGATTATTTTCTATGGCTTCTTTTTCATATGATTTCATTCTTACTGACTCACTCACACACTCGCTTACAAATAATTTGTTTATTTTCAAGAGACTTTCCCCCCTCACATCATCTCTTTATTTTATACAGGAAAAATATCTTTCTTATGCGGTTTTCTCAGGTTATCTTAATCTTTCTCAGGTGGTTTTCTTTATCACATATTAGTCACATAAGGTCACATGATGTGCTTCCTTGAGTTCACATTTGCACTGTAGTGCACGTTTCTTTTTACCTATAATCACATAAAAAAACAATATATATATATATATATAGTGTAACTCACACATAATTCCTTAACTTGCACATTAGTTGTTTATTTTCACATTATTTGTTTTATATGCTTCATTTTGTACAGTACATGATTAATCTAAATGTGATTCATACCTGATTTATTTGCATGGACTGTAAATGTTTCCCATCTAGGTTTTATTTACCACATTTTAGCCACATGATATCACATTTACTTGGAGTCACATTTGCATAACAAGCTAAAATGCTCATTAAACTCTGGTGCGACAGTGACCATTGTTAAAAGAGCTATATGAATACAATCGAATTAAATTGCAATGCACTCATGCTTGTCACTAGTGATTACACAATTATTCAAATAATGTGTGAAATGGATGTGATTTTTCTGTAGGGGAAAACAGGTGGATTAGTTGAAAGATTTAGTACCTCACTTTGCTTGATAATTAACTCATGAGTCAAATCAAGTGGTTTAGAGCAGAGAAAACACTGAACCATGGCATGTATGTGTTTAGTCAAGGTCTGGTCCCGAAGACAACATTTACATGTTATGTGTTAAAAAGAGGCAATGAAGGCAATGAAGAATTTGCACTCTTCAATATAGTGCCACTGCACACATTAACCCGCAGCTACGCTACTACATGTTAAACAGGTGGAACAAACAGCTCAGTCAGAGGGTAGGGAGTTGTCAGGATGTGTGACCTACACAAACATTAGTACAGATAAGAAGGTGTCCATCGATCCACATGACCAGAACCATGACACCTATTATCTGTGGTTTTGGAGCTACCGTGGGAGCCAGAGAACACATTCATGATCCCTGGAAAGGGAAGGCGTCACATTTCAAACTAATAGATCAATCTCTCAGCGCTGGTGTGTTCCTCACCTCTCTGCTAACCTTGCACATAGGCTGACGAAATTCAAGCAAAGTATGCTAAAAGAGAGAAAGACAGACGGACAACAGAGAGGTTAGACCTTTACTAGGACGTTTAACGGTAGCACAGACCTGAAACCCACATGAAGACATGGACGCACGTACGCTCGCGTACACTCAAGACCTATCTTCTTTTCCAAAGCCTCCGTCGAATATGTAGTGATAAAATCAGCATCAGGGCCATACAGGCGTATTTACACAACCAAGAAAAAAACCACCAACAACAAAAACTTTAGACTTACACAGATACAGCTTAGCTCAGAGTTCAGTGTGTGGGTCAAGAGCATTATATAAACTCAGATGTAATGGTTTGTAACGTTTCCCTCCATGCTTTGCACTAATGACTCATTGACTGGGACAGGTATGGGCAGATGCCACAGACAGGCTGTTTGTGAGAGACGTGCTCGGAGGCCCATCGTCCATAACGCCACACTTCATTCAGACAGAACGGCAGACTGATAGTCATCTGTCCGGGAGGCCCTCTTTCCCCAGAAAGAGATTTAGCAGCCTGAGATGAACAATATAAGCGAATACCCAAGCTATTAAACTACTTACAAAACCATTACAGGCTTCATTTTAGAACGGGAATTAATCTTGGCCTGGGGGGATTTCAAATGGAGAAGAAGTATAAAGACATCCCGTAACATTAGGGGAAAAGGGGTCAAAAATGTGTAGGCAAAATAATATATATATATATTATTGTCTGTGTGTCTGTCTGTTTGTGCCGCATCAGGGAAAACAAATTTTAATGGGGTTTTCAAATGTGTATTTGGCCGAGCTTAAGGTAATATATACAGCAGATTTTGTTTCATCGCGATCGGCCCACTGTAAAGAGAAGATATGCTACTTCAAAATTTTAATGGAAAATGCCCCTTATATCATAAAAAAAGGAAAAAAATCAGCCTTGAAAAAAATCATTAGTTCTTATGAAAATGCAGTTGTAATTTACTTAATTTACTCGCACCACAAATTTTTAACATGTAAAATTTTTTGCTTATTCCAAAATTCAACAGGTGGCGTTGTACATTTAAAAAAAAAATTTTTTATGAGTGTCCAATTAAATTCCACATGAACAAAAGTCACGGGCACATCTAGTATAAATACTCAGTTCCCAATATGTTTTTTAAATGTTTTCAGACTGTAGATTTTTTTTTAAATAATGTTTTAATATGATCCTTTCAGAATACGATTCCACCAAAAACACATTACAAGTTTATTAATTAAGAAAATGTTTGTCTTCTTATAAAGACATGTGTCGCCTGCCCCCTGAACGTTCTACAAGTTAAATAGTTACTGCATACTGTGTCCATGATCCATAATAAAAGTTTGGGCAAATTCCATGAAGGGTTAAGGAGGAGTTGCGGATAGAGAAAAAGTGTGAAGATGATGTCGATGCGAGACGATAAAAAGCCATATGCTTTGCACTGCTACAGTCATAAACATTGACTATACAGACAACTGTCCACGACACGACTTTGATTAGTTACGCATGAACCGTAGAATATAGCAATCATACGCTGTTAAGCTAGTTCAGCGAGGTAGCTTAAAGGAGCTTAAAAGAGCAGCATCATAGCAAAAGTACACCACAAGAAAAAAGAAACGCCACCTTGTGACGGTATTTGGTATTACTGCGTAGCCACATTACTAAAAACCTCTGAGTGTTACAGTATATAAAGATTTAAAAGAAACAAACAACTATCTATGCCTACTGAAAAAAGTACAGCGCAAATTTAGACAAAATTTTCATACATTAGGATTTCAGATAGCAGAAAAAAAGGGGGGAAAGGAGGTTTGTACCCATCTATGCTTCCTAATAAAGACTCTGCAGGTTTGTTCAAATTTCCATGTACGGCTTAGGAGGAGTTGAGAATAGAAAAAAAGAAATGATGATGATAGATGACGATGCAAGATGATATAGTTTCTCCCTATATAACTTTGTGAAACTACATAAAATGGTGATGCTTGATTTAAACATTTAGCCTCCTTTTCTCTTTTGTGTCCATGTTAAAAGTATATCTAAAGTCTACCTACAGGAAAGGAACACAGATTAATATGACACTCTATCTGACCTTTCTCTTTCCCACCTTAAGCCCCTGAGAGTGACCTGACCCTTAGTATTCCTGAACCTAGGTGCTACCAAGACCTTTGACACTGCAGTCATAACTATCTGTGCTCTGGTGAGTCTAAACCAAAGAGTGAAATTCTGTGACCGCTTTACTGTAGTACGTCTGTTCTTCTCAGTTATAAGCAAAAACGTCAGTGCATGAGCACTATGACCTGAGCTGGTGGAGGTCTTTCAGCATTACACAGGGATAGAGTGCGGGAAAGTCCGGGGGAAACTCTCTGAAGGTCATACCTGGCTGAAGTATGGAGGTGGACATGGAGGGAAGCTTCACATCGCTCTTTTTCCCTTTTCTCTTTTAAGGTACCATTTTTAGCTATAACGCGTTCATGAGTAAACCACTGTATGTACATCTGGTTTTACTGTGAATCTGTGGATAGCTATAATATTGATAGAATGTTTTGCTCTTGGTATTTGGTTGCTTCCTATTGCAATAAACTCATGTGATCACTGACTGACTGTTGAAGTCTGAAGAAAGTATACTGCTTGCTAATGTCTTCCTTTTTAATTTTACAACACAAAGTTCCCTGTTCAATAACAGCAGCAGTTAAAGCGGCTGCCAAACCTATCAAATAATACAACATGTCAAGCTCCTAAGTCTGAATTGTGGTCTTTGATGATTTTAGCATTTGCTGGCCAAGGCAAATTAGCAGTTGACAGAAGAGCTTACAAAAGCAGGAGAAAAGTAGAGCAAAATCCCGAAATAAAACACCATTCTCAAACGGATTCGGTGTTTCTTAAATCATTCTTCCTCATATGCAAGAGCACATGCATCTTGGCTCCTGTGTTCGTCCATATCCTGTCATGGCTGAGCCTGTGCCCCTCTCCCACACTCAACCCCCCTCCTCCCTCACAGCCACACTCTGTATTGCTGCTGATAATTACTGCTGAATAGATTTCCAGATTCCCATGGATGTCAGTCTAGCCCTTGGCCTACTACACTAATAGACCTCTTCAACCATGCATATGCGCACGCACACACACACACACACACACACACACACACACACACACACACACACACACACACACACACACACACACGATACCCACTCTCACCCTCCTTTTCCTCTCATTGCAAAGTGTATAAAGAGAAGAAGGATGCTACGAGGTTTTTCATATCCTAATCAATATGACTATGAAGTGGTCTGTTACTTTGACACTTCGTTCCAGTAGAAGCTTTTATTTCGAGTGACAGTTGGAGTTTGTCGACTGCACCTGGTGTGTTTAAACGGCAGTGAAATAATAGCAGCTAAAGGAAATCCATGATTATGATGTGGCCATCCCCCTTAACGTCACTACTGGTGAACAACAATGGAGCACTTCTCTGTTGTATTAAAAGAGATTAACTTACTCCATGGGTTAAAAATAAAAGGTATTAATCAGCATTTCAAAACGAGCAGAAAACTCTTTGAAAAGGTCAAAACAGATTAGGGTGGTGCTTTGGAAAGTGTTCCCAGGCCCTCAAAAAGAAGAGAGAGAGAGAGAGAGAGAGAGAGAGAGAGAGAGAGAGAGAGAGAGAGAGAGATAAACTGAGAAACCGAGACTGATTTTCCTCCATTTTAGATTGGTGGAGGATACGTCATGCTCCCTCGCATCCTTGCGGCACTGCCAGCTGTAAGCGGATATGTGCACTCTTTTAGCCAAACTGGCATGGCTCTTCCTTAAGCAGCCATGCATCAGGGCCAGTCACTCTGCCTCATCCAGCAACGTCAGCCAATCACGGCCCAGGAGCACTTTGGATCAGTGTTTTACCTGCTCAAAGGAAATTAAAACTAATACATCAGTGAAGAAGCACAATGAAGGCATTTTAATACAGCCCAGTGAGTCAAATAAATCAATAGCCCTATTAACATTAGAACATGCTGTGGCTAACCCATCTGATTTGAAAAAAAAAAAAAAGTTCTGCAATAAGTCATCTGTTAATTCGTCTTGTTTCAGGTATCACATGGATGTTTGGAAGGTTACTCATGTGAAGATCTCTTCTACAGGCTCAGTGTGCTCCGTCTTCAGGTTTCTTTTTGGCTGACGAGCTCAGAAAGCCTTGAAGAAGTCTTTTCTCCAGTATTTGGAGATCTGGAGCTATTCCAGTCCCAGAATAATTGTGGTGCATTTTGTTTTCCTCTCTATAAGGCAGGATCACTTGAGGAAATGGTTTGAACTACACTTAAAAGCACACTGTGTGCACCCTTTTCAGGCCCAGAAAATTTGGCCAAAGGCCCCAAACCAGCTTTGGGATCAAAATTCTCATTAGAGGCTTGGGAAATGACCGTTTGTCTGAGTGTGATACCATGCGGGAAAAAAAGTACATTTCATTGGTGGGGTCGGAGGTCAGTGGTTGGAAACCCAACATATCGGAATTGCCAAAAAAGAACACAGCTTCTGAAGGGCTCCAAGTGGGAAAGCCCAGCATTTATCCATTGACGTAACCTGGCACAGGCACAGCTTGAAATGGCATGAAATAGAAGTTGCACAACTAAAGAAATTATCCACTAACCTTAATCATTAAAAGAAAAACTAGCACATCTACTAGCAAATATGGGCAATTTTTTCCTCCTTTGTTGATGGCATTCCTCTCACATAAAGAAAGAAAAACAAACAAGACAAGCCAACACAATAAAAAGAAAATCTGACAAAAGTCTCAATGGAGGGAGCTGAGAGGATTTGCTGATGTGACTTGGAGCTGCTAATGCCTGTCATGCGATTGGACAGAGTCATGAGGAAACACAAAAGCAAAGCAAAGGAGGGGGAGGAGGGGGGACAATCCCCTTTAAGATAAATTCCTCTAATTAATTTGGGAAAAATTAATCCGGGCAGGTTAATGCGTATTCAATCAATTCATATTCTATGAAAGCCGCCCACTCTTTCTTTTTATTTAAAAAAAAGGAAGATTTCTTAGTGTTTTTATGATGATGTGTGGCTTTAGTGTGTGTACCCAAGAAAACAATGCCACAAGTGCCATATCCTACACGGCTTGCACCAGGCAAACATGAGAAGTTGGCTTACGGAAAGCGGTGGGCGGTGCAGAGACCCTAACACACACACACACACACACACACACACACACACACACACACACACACACACACACACACACACACACACACACACACACACACACACACACACACACACACACACACACACACACACACACACACACACACACACACACACCATCGTTTCCCAGGACTGTTTACCACAAACAGCCCAGTGCTGCCCACATTCACTATCAATAGCCAGATGGGCCAATGCCAAGTTCTGCCTACCGTTACCCCGACGACACAGCATCCAACTATGTATTGGTGTGAAGGCGGGTATGATGTCATTCCAGAACATGGTGGGGGCCAATCAAACCCTGAGAAAATTATGTCACCTTTTGTTCGGCCGCTCCATTGAGTGGCATAGAAGTGCAGTGAATTGAAAGCTGCAGAGGTCATTTTTCCCCCAGAGATGCATGAAAGACAAAGAGAGAGAGAGGGGGGGGGTGGCTAAAAGGAAATGGCAGACTATCAAGCAGGTGACAACACTGTGCTCATGCTAATGCTGGTGAACAAAGTTATAACTATAAAAATGTCAAGAAAATCGAGCCGTAAACACACTGACCCATGCAAGTGTGTGTTCTCTCTTGCAGCCTCTTTCTTGCTCCGATGTTTTAAGCAGGTGACGAAGTTGCAAAACAAAACGCAGTACTGTAGTCTGCGGCAAAGTTATTCTGATGCCTATGTCTTTCTTTTTCTCTGCCAGCTGCTACCCCTACTGCAATCATTCTTCCATCGTCCAACCACAGCAAAGCTCCACTGAGTCAGTCATAGGGCCAGTACAGAACAACACTTCAATAGGAAATGACCACTGAGAGGTTATGTAAGTTTGATGTCTTTAGTATTATCTATCTCTCCCCAGTATGTGCACACACACACACACACACGCACACGCACATTTAAAACAAATTTTTGAAAATAAACTATATACTGTATGTATTTTTTCCCCCCATTAATTATGTTCATGGGAAAATCCTGCACCCGTTTCTCACTGTTTCATGCATTAAGTTAGATTATTTGTATGCTTGAATGATTCATAGTTCACTGTGTCTTAACAAACAACAAAACATTCCTGTGAAACTGGTTAGGTCAGGGACTGGACTCGAAATGAGAGCCAAAAAGTCCTTTAGGAGGTCGAGAGAACTATTCCCCAAAAATACATTAAAAATACAAGAAGGTCTGGCTCTTTAGGAGCAACATATGAGGAAATGGGAGCTCAAGGCTTTTGTACAGTACCATCCATCCATCCATACATCCATACATACATGTGTGCACAAACAAGCAAGAAGGATATAGACAACTACAGTTAATTTTGGTTAGATTGTCTTCACTAAAATGTCTTGTCATTTTAATTTATTCATTTAATACCCTGTTTTAACCCAACAGCATTATACTGTAGGTCACAAAAAATATCCTGCTGCCAGGCCCTTGCCTTTCGGGTATGCTCTATGCGAATCTCAAATGGTAAAAGGAATATTGTTCTTAGCCTAACCCATGAGACGAGCTTGTAGCCGAATGCCATATCTGATGCAATGTTACAAGTTCATTCACTCACTGGAATGCCATTCCTGTAGCCGTCCATTCAGAGCTTGAGTAATGCCTCATCTGGAAAGACCACCAGCCATGCGAGACTGCAGCAGCTGCAGTCATGTGGCCCAGCCTGACCTGCTTATGACTCCTCAACCTCCCAGATCCCTACACTAAGGCATAGAGAATTCTGTTGCCACTGGCTCTGTATGAGAAAGAGCATTTGGTGGCATGTAGCATTGGTGGCCGTGTTGCATTGCCAACCCCTGAAACACAGACAGTAAGAAGCCAATGGAAGGTAATTGGGACTCTTTTTGGGAGACATTAATCTGAAATGGTCTCTCAGTCTCTGCACCTTAATCATCAATTTCACATACATACATATAACATACTGTAGGTCATATCTTCCACATTAACTCTCCAAAACATTGTTCTAGGCCATTCAAAGTTGAACTGTACTCCAATCGTGCTTTCCTTGACAAAGCTGAAAGTATTACTAATTTTATTTACAGTGTTTCTTACACTAAAATGGTTGAAGGATGTAGCCTGATCAGACAGGTGTTAACCCTGTGTATAACTCCCATGCACCACATGTAAGCTGTATAACAACTAGTATAGGAAAAGGATGAGTGTAAACAGGCCTGAGAGAAAACGTGAATGGGAAGGTGGTGGTCTGTTTATTATGATATTGTTGTACTCAATGCCACCCCACTTTCCTCCTGCAGATGTTGTTGGTCTGACCAAACCCAGTTGCTCCAATACCACTCTCACTATTCAGGGACGACAAAGTCTGAAAACGCAGCTAAGTTGTTCCATCATTTGAAAGAACAAACAAACAAAAAACACCCAATTGTATACATGCAGTGCAGGGGTGGGCAAATCACTGGCCTGGGAGCAAAGGGATAGATAATCAGATTAAGTGTCTGGAGAAGGTTTGAATTTATTGTTGCCTTAGGGACAAGTGGGACCAAAATGTCCCTGATGCAGAGGTCACAAGGCTTTCAAGTCTCCTATTCAACAACCAGATGGAAAAACCAATCAGTTTTAACAAAACTAAAGTTTTCATGTGTATCTACAGCATATACAGCAATACAACATTGATGCTTAGTTACGTCTTATGCCATAAATTGAACAAAAAATAAAAATAAAAACATTATTATGGCACTGTGCAAAGGTTTGGGCACCCTAAGAGTTCCAGAGTCTCAGATTCTTTTTACAAGTTTTCAGACCTTAATCAGCTCATTAGGGTCTGATGAAGTCAGATGTGAATTTCAAAGCTTTACAAAAACTTTCACTCTTCAAACCTTGTGCACACACTTGTGCACACTCAACAACCATGGGTTTCTCTAAGCAGCTGTGTAAGCAGCTGTGTAAGTTATTGATGCCTGCAATGCAGGAGAAGGCTACAAGAAGATAGCAAAGCATGGTCAGCTTGCAGTTTCCACAGTGAGAAATGTAATTAAGAGATGGCAGTTCAGGGGAACTGTGGAGGTCAAGATGAGATCTGGAAGACCAAGAAAACTCTCGGGGAGAACTGCTCGTATGCTGGTCAGAAAGACAATCAAAACCCCCATTTGGCTGCAAAAAACCTGCAGGAAGATTTAGCAGATTCAGGAATGGTGGTGCACCGTTCCACTGTGCAGCGATGCTTGCACAGACAAGACCTTCATGGAAGAGTCAGCAGAAGAAAACCTTACCTGCGTCCCCATCATAAAATCCAATGACAGAAGTATGCAACAGAACATCTACAAAAGCCTGATGCATTTATTTCCACTAAATACCAGCAAATTCTGGAAGCAAACATCACACCATCTGTAAAAAAGCTGAAGTTGAAAAGAGGATGGCTTCTACAACAGGACAATGATCCTAATCATACCTCGAAATCCAGTATGGAGACGCAAGCTGAAGGTTTTGGAATGGCCATCACAGTCTCCTGATTGAAAATTTGTGGGTAGATCTTAAAAGAGCTGTGCCTTCAAGACGACCAAAGAATAGTACAGAACTAGAAGCCTTTTGCAAGGAGGAATGGGAGAAAATCCAAAGGACACAAATTGAAAGACTATTAGCTGGCTATAAAAAGTGTTTGCAAGCTGTGATATCTGCCAGAGGAGGTGTTACTAAGTACTGATTATGTAGGGTGCACAAACTTTTGTACAGTGCCACAATAATGTTTTTATTTTTTTATCTTTGTTCAATTTATGACATAAAAAAAATATGCACCAATGTTTGCTGAAAATATTGTGCAATTTTTCCATTTCCAAGGGATACTGTGTTAACACCTTTTCAATCTGTTATTTATCAAGGGGTGCCTAAACTTTCGCATAAGACTGTACTCTACTTCTAAATCCCAGCTTCTTTAGAACTAATATAAATGTGTGTGTGTGTGTGTGTGTGTGTGTGTGTGTGTGTGTGTGTGTGTGTGTGTGTGAGTGAGAGAGAGAGAGAGAGAGAGAGAGAGAGAGAGAGAGAGAGAAGCATTTAACAAGTTCAAGTTCATGTGGTAAAGTTCAACCGACTAACAAATCAACAGACTAACTTGATAAACAAGCAGTAAAATAAGTTTTAAATAGCAAGACTTACAGATTCTCAGAAGTTGAGGCAAAGACATTCGGAATGGATCCACCTGCCACCAAACTTCAGTCTGGAAACGAATCCAGTGATGAACTGTTAGGAAAGCAGTCAAATGTGAAGTTATTCTTATAGCTGTCGGAAATGTTCCACTATAAATAAATGACTCACAGTGTGTCCAGTGGTGCCAGAAGTATATAACAAAGTTCAGGAATCCCTATCAGAGAATGCTGCAAACAGTGCTAGCAACAGTTCAAGGCTTTTAAAACTAGGCTATATATATAATTTTATTATATCCTGTATACATATGTCATGTTTTATGGAATATATTGTGGATGATGCATTTATTTGAATTTTCTGCATTTATCCAACCAATAATTTATCCACATTTCTCTTTCTCTTTTTTTGTTTCTTTATAGTGCAGAAACAACCACAAACGCCATTTGCTAAGACTTTATCTCCACAGACATCATGTTCAGTTTCATGACAAAGCAGGATTTGGGGCATTTCAGCTCAAATTTTTTCAGGTGAAAGATTGTATAGTGGGAGCCTGGTCTGCAAAGGCTTATAGGGTGCATACTGACAACGCTGACTCTGGATTGTATTTCAAGCCTAGTCAAAAGTAAATCACCTGTTCATTATTTATGTATTTATATACACTATATATACATTATACACTATTATCGTGGTTGGATGTAAAATTTTCTGCTTAAAATGGATCTTTTAACTTGATTTATTTAAAAATTTTCATTGGAAAAAAATTTAGATTTATTTTTTTATGTTTATTTCTGTTAATGCCATCTCCCCTCCCTGTCCCTTCAAGTGCTCTCTGAGCAAGTCAATGCATGAGAAGAAGATTTAACTGACATATTTGACCAGAAAGTCTCTGTAAATTGAACAAAGAGAAAAATCTTCTGTAAAATTTGGCTAGGTAAACCACAACAAGTTTCCTGCAGCATCTTGTGCAAAAGAAAACACACAGCGATATGTAATATGTGCCATGCGCTGCTAACCGAGGCCGCTTAAAAAGGAGCATAAGGAAAGGTAAGTTTTCTTTTTTGCGTACTGTATACTGATTTACTGTATGTGTGATGGCTAGCCACACTGTCAAAACTTCAATATATTTTTTGTCTTTTTATAATAAAAATTTGTTTATTCTAGAGCACATTGATTTGATCAGCCAGTTCGAAAGTTTAGTATCATGAACATCTCTGTACATATTTGTCCAAAAATGATGCATTCTAATAAGTTAGTCTATCAAATATGACTCCAAGTTTGGAGTTTATGTTTGGTTGGATGTTATTTTATACACAGTGGGCATGTATATATTTATGGAAATTATTTAAGGAATTTAAATACAGAAGATATATATTTATTTATAAAATATATATTTTAAACAATAGTAAACATTTATTTAAGCTTATTCAGAGTACAATATTTAGAAGATTGGGTTCTGATACTTTTTGCCTGGAGGAATGCCATGGACCCGGGATTAGTACAGCTTTATTTCATAAACATAATCAAACAAGTCAAATTGGAGTAAGCTGTGAGAATGAACTGAGAACAGTACATGAGATGATGAGAACCATTAAATGACTTGACTAGATGTGAACCCAGTGAGGACAGGCAGCCACAGGAGAACACGAAGAATAAAAAGGTGTACATGAAACAGAATCACCTGGAGGGTTGAACTTGAAGATGTCTACTTGAGGACCATGAAGATGATCTGGCACTCAGCTGAGGTGGATGGTTTTCTGTGATGGCTTGTAAATGCAGTAGCTCAATAGGTCTTGAGCAGTTTTGTAACACAGAACTGTGTTACAGTTTATTCTTATATTAACTCAAACCTCTTTTCCTCTTATATTGACCTCTCCACTCTATAGACATGACCAACGCAGAAATAGCAGGGATTTGTTTACCCTTACCCGGGATCACCCAAATGGGTCCTCTTTTGATGCTGACTCCTCTCAAAGTTTCCTCTTGTCATCTGATGGAGCTTTTCCTGGCTCCTTTTTAATTCCTTTTCCTTTCTAATTTATATCCATATTTTTATTTTCCGTAAAGTTGTTTGCCAAAATGCCATTTATTTAAAGTGCTATAAATGATTGTCTGTCTAATTTAAGCACTTTTTGTTACGCTCCATAATAACACTGTATATGTTTGCACAACTTGTAGGTTCAACTAGAGTCAGCCAAAAATATATACACACACTTCAGGAAAAGAAACACTTGTATAAATATTTTAATATTACATTTATGGCTATAAGTTTATATTGACATATGATAATATTATAATCATATCATGATAATATTATTAATATTATATGAATATAATACACATCATACTATTGTGCTTTTCCTGAAGTGTGTAAATATTTTTTGGGCTGGCTCTGTGTATGCATATGTGATCACAAATAAACAATACAAGCAGGTTAAAAAACCAAGACCAGTTCTTTAGTTTACTGATGGGTCATACTGTTTTTTCTAAATTTAACAGAATTATACAGCTTAATCATTGTGGTGAAACGAGGAAAAACACTGTTCAGAGACAAAAGGAAGAGGCGGAGCCTTCAGAGAAATTCACCTCTTCCAAGATTTCTAAACTTAGGCTCATGCCAAACCAGATAAGTCAAAAATAATCACCATTACGTAGCATTAGGTATCTAACCAGGAACTAACCAAAAGTGCCACCCACATGATTGCTACAGTATCAGTAGCTATACATACATGCTTCTGGCTTGAAGCAGCTGTTTTTGTTACAAAACCACATGAGTAGACCTTCGTCAGCCTGGTCATAGCAACAGCCTTCATATACAGGATATGAGCCGGGCAGACCTGTACTACCTGTCCAGCTCTGCTTCCTACTTCTCTCAGTGCACACACACACACACACACACACACACACACACACACACACACACACACACACACACACACACACACACACACACACACACACACACACACACACACACACACACACACACACACACACACACAGACACACACACACACACAGACACACACACACACACACTCACACACTCACACACTCACACACACACACTCACACACTCACACACTCACACACTCAGACACACACACACACTCACACACTCACACACACACACACACACACACACACACACACACACACACACACTCACACACACACACTCACACACACACACTCACACACTCACACACTCACACACACACTCACACACACACTCACACACACACTCACACACAGAAACTCAAACACACTCTCTCGCACTCTTGCACACAATGTCTAGGGTTGAAATATGACAAAAGCATCTGATCACCTTCACATGTATTATAGAGCTTTTATTTTGTACATTTGCACATTTGTGCTTTGGTATAAAAACATAATAAATAGTAAGTGGAGTAACAAATGTTTCAGCCCATGTGCTCTATTCAATTTCCCATTCTTATTTACTTCAATTCAAAAGTATTCATATTTATGAAAGAACAAAATGTGATTTGAGTTCATTGGTTCAAAATGCAGCTTCTCAGAAGGACAAAAAAAAAGGTTTGTGAACATGATGTCATGGAGAAAAAGAAAAGAAAAAAAAAGAAAAACAAGGAAATATTTGGTAATCCGGTCAGATGCTGCCTGTCTTGCTTAAACAGATCCTGAGCAGGTGGTGAAAAAAGTAAAACAAGATGCAGCACGTGATTCCGCATGACGTGACTTCAGAACGTTCAAACTGTGTACCTGTCTGATTTTCCTTCTTCCATGACCTAAAAGACACAATCAGAGAAGCAGAGTCAGGTCGATGGTGTCGATGCAGGAACAGTCTGCTCGTGGTCAGGAATTAAAGAGAGAAGATTAAAGACAGAAACCGACATTTCGAAACATTTAGGAATCAATGCAGAGCATGAAAACATGCTAACTTCCACGTTTTCAACCATGGTCCACCTCAAACTGGTGTCACTGGGGGTGGATAATATAAAGAAACTCAAAAATGCAATGCTGCATGGAGTTCAGAGTGAAGTGTTGAATAAATGATTGCATATTTTATAAATCAATCTAGCACCAGGTAATATGACAATATGTCAAAATTATAATACAATGCATGTTTTCTGACATATTGTGGATATGGTGACTTGATTTAAGTCCTTTAATATTTACATTTACTTCTGAAGAACAGTTACAAACTCTGCAGTCAACTTAGTTGCTTATAAAGTTTTATGTTAAAAATAAATTAAAACATAATAATAATAATAAAAAAAGATTAACATTTCCAGTTTCTCTTCAATGGTAAATAATTTTTGTAGATGTTAGCCTTGGCATGCTCTCTCACCCTCTGCTGTCACCCGGCCAATTGCAGGCATCTGTGTGCTCAGGCAAGAACGCGCGCAGACAGAGCTTTCCTTCCAGACTTTTTTTTCCCCCAATGTACTGTAGCACAGAACAACAGACATTTTTCCAAAGCAGCTTTACAGAAATCGAGACTTTGATCCCTAATCAGCAGCCCCTAGTGAGTAGTAATTGTAATATAAGGATTTTATGGGCACATTATATATGCAGTGTCCTTGGATGAGCACAGGAAGATCGTTATGATTACAGCGGAATTTCTTGGATACAAATCTACAATGTCTAGTTAACACTGCTTGCTAAAGCAAGGGTGAGTTGGAAGAACAGATGCGTAGGTTATCCACGTGGGACCACCCAAAGCAGAAGAACCTGATTCACAAGACCCACTAATCACCTCACAAGACTGGTCAAAACATGTCTGAGCTTCACTCCAGCACATCCTTCCTTCCCTTTGTCTGGGATTTTGCCAATTAGCGAGTTCCTAGATATTTGCTAGAAATGACACACAAGGCCCACACAAGGCCTGGAGCTAGAGAGCAGCAGAGACACAAGCAGCAGGGACATGTGCAGCAACAGGCCAAGCATGTTGCCACAGTCACCAGCTGCACAGACACCACTGCCACAGGCACGAGCAGCACGGACACCACCGCCACAGGCACCAGGTGCACAGACACCACCGCCACAGGCACGAGCAGCACGGACACAACCAGCACCACAAACACCAGAGGCAAAAAAACACAAATGGCACAGGCACGTGTGGAAAAGACATCAACGGGTCAGACACAAGCAGCACGGGCACGAGCGCCATAGACACCAGTGACTTAGACAGGAACAGCAAGAAGAGGAGCAGCACAGACATGAGCAGCAAAGAGAGAGAAGCAATATGCTGCATGTCCAGCCTGGCCCAAACCTGCCTCATCACTTCATCTTTGATTTCTTTACTCCCTTGTCATGCATCAGTCATATTAACTACACACACAGAATATTGCAGAAAGACAGATAGGAAAAGAAAGGGGTGAACAGACTTTTCCACTTCTGACCTAATTTGTTACACAATGGAAACACAGAAAATACCCTTTTTAAAAATACTTTAGTCAGAGAACACATACAAATGCCTTAAAGTGTTAACACAATGAGCGGCACTACATGGACTGCTCTGTAGATGCTTGTCTTAACATGCAGGCAGCATGGTCCCCACCTCCACCCCAACACACACACACACACACTGTCCATGGTATAACCTACCTAACAGGAAGTATGATTGCAATCAGCACACAAAATTAGTAACACGACTTATGTAGTAGCCCTGACACACACATAGCTGATATAGCCAGCAGTAAGTCTCTTTCACCGCGGTTCTGAGATAAACCAAATCTTTATTTGATCCGTCACCAGGATCTGAGGCTGGAGAGAGTGTTTGAAGTGATATCTCTGTCACCGTCTCTGTTTCTACAGAATTCTATCCCCACTACAAACTCTACTGTCCTGTTCCGATGGCTTCTCGAGATGATCGTCTGAGCCGGTCACACCATTTAAACAGCCGTGTCACCCCTGAATCCCGCTTCGTTTTATTCAGGCCTTCTCAAAACAATCAAGTCAGGGCAGGTAAAATTCCCAGGGAGAATTTTTCCAGTATACTTATGACACTCTAAATCTTTTTGGATGTGTTATTCCAGATCCTTCCCTCACACTTGCATCACTTCAGCTGTACCGATTTGTGTCGCCCAGACAGTGGATACACACTTTTGACAATACTGTACATGTCGAGATCATTGCATAAGGACTAATGCAGCCATACGCCCATGCGTATTTCAAAATGACATGGTGTGAGTGTTGTTAAAATTCCCAACAGGGTTAGCTCTTTTAGTGTCCTCAAAATCTTAAAGTAACTTAGTAACAGTCATTCTTAATAACATGCGCACACTGCCTTTCTCTTGGCACCTTGCATAGGAACAGTTAGGGTAACATTTCCAAGAAAACTAGGGGAAAAATCGACCTAAATTTCCTTCCCATAAATTGATAATGTGACAAATCAATTAAATAATCGTTTGTGATTAGACCACTGAACTGGTGGCAAACTGCATAGTGACTAATTTTCTCCAAGTAAAAGCAACACTCATTGTGCCAACAAATGGAAAACAACCTGCAGTTGTTCACCACGCCTAAATCACTTTGCTTTCCGCACACGCACAAACACACACACACGCACACACACACACGCACACGCACACACACACACGCACACACACACACGCACACACACACACGCACACACAATTACACACCATGACAAACAAACAATATTAAAACAATACTGAAGAAGCAGACGCTCTGCTCTCTTGGGGACTGGCTCAGTCAGCTCTGGAGGAGGGGGCCAATTATTCGATACATTATCTGATGGTCCATTAGTTTAAAATAAGGCTCTTGTTAGGAGACACACGTAAACAGACACGCTGCAAGGTAATGAGTGCCAGAGTCAGAAAATCAACCTTCACTTTCCAGATTCATGAGTTAACAGCACACATATTCTTCATAGACAAAATGGCTCTGGGGCCGATGTCTTAGACTGAAACGCCAAAAAAAATAGAAGAAAGAAAGAAAAAAGACAGACAGACGGACAGACAGACGGAAAGAACGGAAAAAGAAATTTAAATTGTGACGTTTGGAGTTTATAAAACCATTTTCTGCCTAATACATGCACGCGCAGATGCACGCAAACACACGCACACACAAACTCACACAGTCTTACTTTAGGGACACTGGCACTGCCTCGCGCCACTCCAGCGCAGCATTAAACCAGTCATGTGAAACGACCCGTTCCCTGCTGCAAATCAGATTAAAGCCATGAGCTGGCGTCCACACACACTCCTGTTCCAAAGGAGTAATGAGATTTAACCTTGCAAACACACACAAACACACACACACAAGCACAAGATCTACTTCTTATCCCACTGTGTTGGTATAATCAACAGCATTTATGATCACAAGACGGAGGCCTAAAATATAAATATTTTAGATGTTTGCATGGTCATCGATTATAACCATAATCCTTATATAAAATATTGGAGTTTAGAAGTATTTATTTTATTTATTTATTTATTTATTTATTTTTAACATTGAATACCCTTATTGTTCATTTGATAGCAGCTTGTCTAACTGCATGATAATGAAATCTTCAGCACGCTCCCCTATAATGGGTTAACTGCTAACGGCAAATGGATGCATCCAACATAATTGCCCTCATAATATCTCACAATTAACGTTTTTAATGACAGAGTTACTCCTCGGGCAAATTCTCTGTTGCAGCACAAATATTTTCACCCTGCTCTGTGATTCTTCTGACTGCTCTGACTAGAGACTGACGGACGTTGAAGTGTGTGCACTTGAGCCCTCTCCAACTTTAACTTTCACTTGCTAAGACAGCGGGTACAGGCACGTTTAATTTAGGCATTAACTAACAGCTAATTATATATGAGCCTTTGAATTTCAATAAACCTTTCTCAAAACATATGGAGGTAATCAATTTGTATTCTGACAACTAGCACTTAACACTTAACACTTCTTTTGCGGCTCTTCCCTGGAAGTTTAATGCTTTTACACTTTGACTTGTGTGAAGAATATGAACTTGTATTTGGACTGGCATTTTCACATGAGTTTATTTTTGCTACTTCTGACAGCAATTATCCTCATACGGAATGAAACTGTTTGTCTGTAACGAATGGAGCATGTCCCCATTGAGCTGAATACAAATGCACGCAAACGTTAGATATTTACTTGCAAAAAATTTGGAAAACCATTTATCATTTTCCTTCCACTTCACAACAATGTGCCACTTTGTGTTGGTCTATCAAATCTCAATAAAATACATTTATGTTTGTGATTTTAACATGACAAAATGTGGAAAAAGTTGAAGGGGTACCATTACTTTTGCAAGGCACTGTAAATACTATACTTCTTGTGTGCAAATCTACCAGAAATACAGATCAAAATGATGTTGATTTATTATTTATGTCAAACAATGTGTTATAAAAAGAACAAGAGACACTGAAACTCTTTATCCATTTCTCACCGGACCAGTACTTGATATATTTGGCATAGTTTTAGGCCCAAGAGAGGTAAGCTAGAGCGTAGGATGCAACTGTACTAAAACTCGAACTTAAAGTCCTGCAAGGAAGGAGGCAAATGATATATGAGAAGATGGAACTTGACGTGTCCAGTGCCACAAGCCTGGTTTGAGTTGCATTGGTGGTCTGATAAACTCCTTACTACTGACAGAGCAGTGAGTCAAAGAGGGACCGGCGGAACCCCTCTGTCAACCCGGTCGGATACTATTACTGTAGAATGCTGATTGACCCATGAAACAAGTTTGGCAGCAGAAACATGCCATGTAAGAACAGTGGTGTTCTATGGCTTCTGAGAGGTGAATAGGTACAACAACAGTATAATAGGTACAAATGTTAGTATTGCAGTTCAACACCGAAGATAAATAAATAATACAAAAATATGTAGCCCATTCTACATACATATACGTATACATACATTTTAAATCATTTAAATTCCGGCATGTATCAAAATTTAAATTTTTAAAAAGGTTGACTACTTTTGTATTTATTGTATAAGGCCTAAAATTAACTAATTTATTAGAAGTCCCAAACCACTGAGTCCATAGCATCTGAATGCCTGTGTGAATGTTGAACAGAAGTCCTACCATGATTGTATAAATGGGAATAAACACAATGGTCATCATTGGTCATATAAAATAAAATAAAATTGAATTGAATTGGCCTCCAGTTGGTCACCATTTTCCTCCACCATCCCTAGTTGGACTATAGAGGTTCCTAGTTGAATGTATGGATCCTCAACAAAGTATTTCAATTGACAGAACCCAACAGTTGAATAAATATGGTATTAAAGTTGATTAACAGTGTGTACAGTCAGTGTACTATGAATCTCCTTGTCTATGCTATGACAGAATCTATGTTGGGGTTAATTCAATGTAATTTAAGCATTTGTCTGAGCCCCAGCACCACCAAGTTGCCACTATTGGGCACTTGAGCAAAGCCGTTAACCCTGTATGCTCGTGTGGCACCATATGCTGGCTGACCCTGTGCTCTGATCCCAGTTTTCATTACATTTACATTTATGGAATTTGGCAGACACCCTTATCCAGGGCCAGTTACATTTTTATCTCATTATACATCTGAGTAGTTGTGGGTTAAGGTTTGCTCAATGGCAAAACAGTGCCAACCTGGTAGTGATGAGATTTGAACCTAGGATCTTCCATTCAGCAGTCCAACACCTTATCACTTTAACCACTGAGCTACCCCTACTCCTGCCCCCCATTAGCTGAGATATGCTGAGAAAATAATTTGCCTGTACAGTAACGTAAATGTAACTTAAGTCAATTAAATTTACTGGAAGGCAGCTACAATGCCATATACATTATATGATATAAATGTATATTATTATTATTATTATTATTATTATTATTATTATTATTATCACCAGTCAAAATGACATTAAATTAATAATTTATGTCTGAGAATTTAAATAAATAAACATATACAATTTTAACCCCAGTCAATCGTGCTATTTCATATTTTAGTCCACTCTCAAAAATTATGCAATTTGAGTAAAACTGTTGAATGAGCCTGGCACAGGGGTATTCTTCCCGAGATAAAAATAGGTAGAGCAAGATTGCTGGAGACAGAGGCTGTTTTTCCTTTACCGTTTGGTAATGAGACGCCAGGAGTTAATAATAACCAACATCTGGAAACATCTGCCATGGAGCATTATCTTGTTTCAGGGATGGGCCTTTACCAAACCAAACCATTCATTAAACCCTCCACCCCGTCCCACTCCAGTGAGGAAGACCTGGACAAGATACAATAACTAACAAACATCAAGGATCTTAAAGAAACACTCCACCTTGTAATGCTTAGATGGCTGTAAAGAAAGTGCCATTTAGCAAATGATGTGCAAATGGGCCTCTAATGGGACACTACCTCTTCTCATTCATGGTTAGCACAGTTCAAATTTCTGAGCATACTACTTCTTTAAGAAAGAACAAAATGCACCATTATCATATGGAAACCAATGTAAATGGACAGTAACGTAGGCTAACCCACAATATAATATCTTGCCGACTGAGCCATGATTAAAGTCATTAAGCAGTCAAGTTTTGTAAATGTTCTCACACAGTGATGTTATTATTTACGACCATAATGGCACCCTCCATAAACTAGATTTGCCATCCAAGCATCTCGCAATCTCTGCATGAGCCTCCACGGTGCAACATCAATTTTCGTGAGGTAAATGGCCTTTCTCCATGGTGGGCTTTTTATCCTGCTCTGCACAAGACACATGGTTCCCATTGTGGTTGAAAAGCAAAAGGATTAAAAAGTAAGCAAGGGGCTACGCTGCAGCCTCTTGCCCCACGGTGCAATCTGAAAGCTTTTGTCATAACTGAATATTGCCTATCCACACCTCATCAATGCTGTTTATGAAATGATGGTAGGGAAGAACTAGATGTATGGTGGCTGTATGATGTACCTGGGGGATTGGAGCCCCTAGCTGAGTGGCAGCCATTGGGGGTAACAGGAACAAACACACTCCACTGATGACAGAGAGGCCAGGCGACCGGGGCAAAGTAGCCTAGGCTGCTAGCCGATACGTAAGGGATATGAAAAGGTGTTGAAATCAAACGGATTTGAGTTTTCAGAGACTTCATGACAAGGCGGGGGGGGGGGGGGGCACTTAAAAGCAGAGATTAGAGTAGAAAAAAAGAGAAAGTAAAGGATAAGGTAGAGAGAAAACACAAAGGAGGTGGAATGCCATGATGAAAGGAGAGAGGAACGGTGATGCACTTGAACTCCGGATGACCAGACAGATACAAATCACTTAGTAATAAATGTAAGTTTCACAGATAAAGTATAAATCATAAATGCATTTACCAAAGCACATTTCAGGAGAATTACATATTGATTGTAATAATATTATAATCCATAGCAATATTTACATACAATCTGTAGTATATTTTTAAACTCGTTTAAAATGTTTATAATAAACCAAAAGTTATCAGGTACAAACTGAATGCTTAAATTAGATCTTTGTCATAGATTTAATTCCATCAGATTTATTAAACTGACTGGAATATTCCCAAAGCGAGTTTTTAAATAAATTGAATGTTTGTTAGGCATTTATGTAAGTTATATACTTGAGTCAGGTCTTATTCATTTATTTACATTGAATTTTTCAATTTCTTAAAAATATTTACTACTTTCGTAAGTTATTAAAAATATTATTTTAGTTTATATTTTATTTAAATTAAATCTCAACATTTACCATGTAGTAAAATATTTATTTAAAATTAAATGTGCAAAAGAAAATACTTTTTAAAAATAAAAGTTTTTGTTATTAAAAATATTTACTTACTCACTCACTTATCGTCTATACAGCGTATACAGTGTATGGGGGGGGGGGGGGGGTTGTGCTATCCCATGAGACTCTTAGGGCTTGAGGCGGGGTAATCCATAACCATAGATAGGGTGCCAATCCACCGCAGGACACACACAAACACACAATCCGGCGCTCATTCGCACACTACGGGCAATTTTCTAATTCGCCGAAGCTGCATGTCTTTGGACTGTTGGAGGAAACCGGACTGCGTGGAGGAAAGCACAGGGAGAACATGAAAACTCCATGCACACAGCCCCGTGGTGTGAATCGAACCCGGAAAGTAGGCAATTTACACCTAACAAAAATCTAACAAAGAAAAGATTATGGGTTCAGCTAAATTAAGCTAAATTCATTTTGATTAACCACTGCTTCTTAACACACCATACACACCATTTCAACACATCACAGCAGGTAAATCAGTCAAGCAAGTGGTGGAGATTCTTCTAATGCCAAATAAAGGGCCAACATATTTTGCAAGGCATGACAGTGATATATTTGCTCTCAATTAAAGGGATTTTAAGACTTAACTGCATGGGGTCTATAAAAACTCTATGCACTGTGAAGCATATCTAAAACCAACTGAACAAACCAATTAAACTGCCTCTGGACTCAAATGGGCAGTGCAGACAAAAGATGCAGTGACTGAGTGATTCTTTAGAGCTAAATGGATGTAGTGGCCTGGAATGGCAAGGATGGCTGTTATCGACATTTAATTAGGGCAAAGTCACCCAGAAATACACAGAAACATTTTATTAGCATCATCCACAATTATAGGGAAAAGTAGTATAATGTCTAGTGAAGAATTAAGAATAAAGCAGCAAAGGCAGAAACTGTTGAGATGCTGACGGCTGTTCTCTCTGATTGAGCTGTTTTAGCTGACAGTTAAGGGCAAAGAGGTCAAGCAGCAATCTAACACAACGGTTCCAGAATTAGAGAAACCACCCCACCCCTCTGACCCTGAGTGAATGCTATCACCCTGTTAACAGAAAAAGACTTTTTTCCATTTTCCACTTATTCTCTTATATATATATATATATATATATATATATATATATATATATATATGATCATTTCGTATAATTTAACCACATATCACATGACACCGATGAACAAACCACTAGGCATGCATTGGCTGAGTGATAATGTGATAAATAAAGGGAACATAGTATCAATTTCATTTTAACTGCCTTATTTTATTAAAAAAGATCATTAATGGCAAACTGTAATGCAAGTAGTGCATGGCTGTCGTCCCAGGACAGTTTAAATGGGCAAATCTAAACAAATATCCAAAAAACAGTCGCAGTGGAGAACCTAGTGATGCCCTCAGGTGATCCAATGACGTGCAACAGTGTCTGTTTCCAATTCCCACTATTTACCTCACCAATGAAGACAACCACTCCCAGTCGTTCTGAGGGAGAACTGCACACTGACACTGCAAGTATAATGCACAACCACTTTCATTAATGCTAACTGCTGTAGTGTGTGAGAGATTCTGTGGACACACCCACACACACACACACACACACACACACACACACACACACACACACACACACACACACACACACACAAAATGGCCTACTTGTTATGATGATAAATATTTTTATTCTCATAGATATGAATCAAAAATACTTTAAGCTCTGTCTCAGAGAAAATCACTTCATTGATTAAATGATTGATCGCTAATTGTGCTTTCTGCTCGGTGAACTGGAGTTTTGTTTATGTCACCAAATGCACGTTAGCTGTGCACCTAGTAAATTAAATGTGATTGCCATTTATCAACATTAGAGCAACGTTAAAATATTGTTTTAATACAGTTTAACTGATTGTGATCCAGTTAAGAAGGTTCACAAATGTACAAAGAAAAGCTTACACAGGTAATTCCCTGACATATTTGTACTAGACTGTGTTCCTAATCTGTAAGAGGAGGATAGGGAGTCTTTTCGGGATGGATACTTAACAGCTGGATAAGTATGACTGAATGCACCTGAAAAAGCGAAACAGTTACACAGCCATGAACATGACCACCTAAAGCCCATACTTTCTTTCTTTTTTTTTTTTTAATCTATTTTGCCCATAGACAGGAAACAGCTGAGGAAGCCACTTTATTCTCTTGCTGTTGGACCTTTGATGAGGCACAATGCACTGCCAGGCCTGTTCTGAGGCCAACATGGAACCATGGAGGTGGCCACAAAAGCCATGTGGTGAGCGAATGAAAGAGGCTGGAGCCGATGGCTGCATTTTTTTTTTTTTAATGTCAAAAAATGTGAATAAGGCTGTGGGCCAGCAAGCTGACGGCACCACAAGGCCTCTATGCGTCCACCTTTCCCTCATTCACTCCATCGCTCCTGTTTAATCCTCCACTCCCAAATGCCATCTGAAAGCACTGCATGACAAAACCAAACACTGAAAGTGCGATGAGCCTTTGCAGGAAACAAAAAAGAGAAGTAAAGTCAGTGCTGTGATACGACCGGACCACCTGCTCTTCCAACTAAATTGCACTCAACAAGAGAGAAAGAAAGAAAAAAAGTCACAGGGCCTCTGTGATCCTGCCACACAAAGGAACAAATTGCATTTCTCTATCTCTATCCTCGACAGGTCAGGAATCAGGCTTAGAGCCTTGCACTCGCCTTCCGTTGAGTGAGAGCATTTGTTTGCAATCACATATATATACATTTCTTTTCTTATCCCCAGAGTTACATTCGCTTCTCTTTCATCTCCATCTGTTTTTTTTTTTTGTTTTGTTTTGTTTTGTTTTATTCCAGTGCTTTGGTGTTTGCTGAGCCACTTCTCTCCAAATTGAGTATTATTATTCCAAACAGTCTGATGCCAGTGTCTTATCTTTATGTATGCCTGAGAGGTCAGTGCAATGGTGAGAGGCACCAGAGCAGAGATTAAAGCTGCGGCCCGAGGGGGAGACATAGAGGGGTGGACACGGCTTCATCCTACTCATCACTGACATCTTAATTCTGAAAGCCAGGCTAGATGGTCCCTTGAAGCTTTAATCTACAGCCTTTCATAAAGAAATCTCAGACTGCTGGAAATTTTTCACATATGTGCTCCTTAACTGCGAAGAAAATAAAATATCCACAAAAACAACAAAAGTGAATATTGAAGATTCGATCATTTTGTAAATACATATGGGGAGGTTTTAAGCTGGTGTTATTTTCACATTTTTCTCATTTTTTTGCAGGACAAGGGCTAGGTGATGATGGACCTTTTCTTAGGCCTTGTGCCAGCGGTCACACACTGCCAGGCCCAGGACTGGACTCTAATTTATGATCCAGAAGATAACTGACCAACCAAGCATGAGGACCACCCATTTGGTGCCACACAGTGCAAAAGCATGATTCAAAAATCTCCTGGATCTCCTTCTTTCAAAATAAATAAATAAATTACTCAGAGAAATTGTTCAGTACTGCATCATGTACTGTATACAAGAAAACTGTACAAGCTTCAAACTCAAGGGACAGAACATCATACAAGACTACCACTGCTTTTTCAAATATGATGCATAAGACAAAAGCCCAGAAATACCTGTATTCATTTTTTCCAACCCACAATAAAGCATTTGTTGACTAACCTGGACTTCTGTAGCTGAATTATAAACTCAGGGGATTATGAAGGGCAACAAACATTCATATGAATGGATTTCATGGGATTTAAAGTACATAAGCTAACACTGGCCCCATCATCACTAACCTTCATAACTTACTCACTGTAAGTATTGCCCAAAAACCCAGAGTTTGAATAAAATTCAAACTAGAAGCCTAGATTCATGTTCATAATGAATCAAGACCTTCTTATGACTTGCAGCCAAATCAGGAGTAGCTTGGATGCTTATGGCAGCTGCATTTGGCTCTAGTCACAGACTTTATCATGTTTTGAAATGCGTGTCTCTGAAGTTCACCCAGCTGCACCAAGCATGTCATTAATTACATAATAAGGCCTTTAGACGTATAACTAAATGCACTATGAGAAGGTAAATTGTGGGTTAGAATTTCCAAATAATTAACAATATCAATGATAATCAAGATTTTGCCATTCTGAAATCTTTCACACACATGCACGCACACGCACGCGCACGCACACGCACACACACACACACACACACACACACACACACACACGTGTGATGTGATTTCAAAATAGAAATAGAATGAATCTCCAGGTTTTTTTAAACCAGCTGTCAAACTAATTTAGTCTAAGCGCCTACGCCTACCTGGACACAAGATATGACCAAGACACATGACATCACAGCAAATTAATTAAGTGTGCTCAGGATGGCCCTAAATTGTGAACAGATTTCATTTCAATAATTGATTACTAATTTCTACTTTTTTAAAACATGTACACCTTATTTTATTTCATCAAAACAAATAGGTGAAAGTGAATAAATGAACTTTGCTAAGTAGGAATCCTACTTCTGAGATTTCTATATGGAGCCATTAAAAGTGGGCTTTGTTGTCCTAAAGCAACAGTTTTTCCTCATCACTATGACGACTTACTTAGATTAGGCATCTAAATCTACATCCGGAATTCTGTAAAGCTGCTTTCACATAATGCCCATTGCTTAAAAGCACCATATAAATCAAACTAACATGAACTGAATTTAATTTTCAGGACTTCAGCTGTCTACTGTATAATTATAGGTTGCAGTGGGCAGTGCCAGGCAGCTGAATTAATGTTAGCTATCTACACATAGAAAGAAGAAAGTACTTACAGTATATATACACCTTTGCACCTTTTATGTTAGGTCTGTGGTCTTATAGATGAGAAAAATGGGACAGACACGTTTAACACAAAATACATTTTGGGTGCTGAAAAGCTCATAGATGCCACAGTGAGCCTACTGAAGCCAGACAAATGTAATGGCAAATGGTTTATATTTCATGACATTTTGCAGATGTCCTTATCTAAAGCGACTTACATTTTTTTTTAGATCTACATATGTACAGTATACTATACATGTGAGCATGTGTACAGTATATTATACATTTAAGGCCTCAAGGGTCAAGGGTCCAACAGCGAGAACCTGGTAGCAGCAAGAACTGAACCAGGGACCCTACAGTATGATCCGTAAGCCAGTGCCTTAAGCACTAAGCTACCCCTGACCCAGCCACATAACCCGTCAGCCACATAATCTGCATATCTGGGAAACTAACTAATCGGGATAATGGAGATTGTACCTAAGAACTGTTCCTATCACTTAGTCAAAATATACTCATGCTGAAAATATTTCCAACACACTTAGTGCTGTTTGACTTTACAAGTTACCCTTAGCATTGTGAAAAAACAGTGGCACATGCACAACCAGGTGACTAAGAACATATTCCAAAAGAGGTCACATCAGAGACAAAATATCTCAGGAATCCAATAGTTCAACAGTCCAACATCAGGTCTCCAATTCAAAATGTAAAAAGTATCATAATTATAAACACGCGCTGACAAGTAGTGATGGAAGTCGGTAACCATTCCGTAAAGGTTTATTCAAACGGGACAATACTTCTTTGATAGTTTGCATTTATTCAGGTCTGAATCAAAACAGAAGTGCATGTAAATACATTAACAAAGACCTTAGTCATTATAAAATTTCCTGCTCTACACATAGTCCTATTATTTATGTTGAATCACTTGAATGAAGAGGAAATCAAATCATTAACTATAACCCATGATTGTCCGTGACAAGCTCTGTCTCTTGTAAAATAGACTAGTATCTCCTTCGCCTCTCTCTCTCTCCCTCTCCCAGTCTCTCTCTGCCGAGCTACACATGCCACTGCTGAGCTGCCAGGGATCCGTACCTCCACTGCCCTCTAACCTGTCTGACTCATCCTGGTGCCCCGCTTCTGGTTAAAGATGTCATCGCTTGGATGCCCTGTGGTGTCTGCTTGGGATGCGTACTGTTCGGTTCCACTTTACTATGAAGACGGTCCTATCCTCGGCTGATGCAGACAGCTGTTCTATGAGGACTTGTGACTGCAGTCGCTGAATAGTCTGGACTGTAATTTCCTACAGTATTCCTGGCATCTAAGGGAGGTTTTTCTTGCCACCGTCCGCCCTCAGATTGCTCATCAGGGACAATCTGATCATTTTAATTTATACACATTTTTCACATTTCATACACATTTCCATTTTTTTTATTGTGTAAAGCTGCTTTGCGACAATAAAAATTGTTAAAAGCGCTATACAAATAAAATGGATTCGAATTAAAACCCTCTGTTTGTTCTGATTATCATCATTAACTATGTGTCAAATTGAAAAAATAATTGTCCTTACAGTTAAAAGAATTTCATTTTTCAAGTTCTGGTTTGTATCAATAACCATTGTTAAAAACGACATGTAAATAACATTGAATTCAATTTCCCCAAACAGTTCTTTCTACAACAGACATTTCAGTAGCTTTAACCCCTACATGAGAGGTTTTACAAATAAAAAAATTTGCAAATATCAACATTACTACGTAAATCGATAATTGTTACTACTCAGGAACTCCTGTTAGTCCAGAACTCCAAGACGTTCTGTTTAAATCTTTGGTACTTGGTACTTGACATCTATGCATTTGGATATTATATCAAATATTTTTTTCTACAAATAACTAAGCCGAGGCTAATAAAAAGAAATCAATCCCGGTCTCCCACATGACAGGATATTTAGCAAAGCTTCTTATGCTTGTGTTTATTGGCTTAAAATGACGAAGTGTGTTACGACATGGCCATGCCAAAGAACATTTAACTGCTCACTTTTGCCCCATGTCTTCAATGAAAACAACCTGGCAAACTTAATAAAAAAAAATAAAAAAAAACTTGCTTCACAATTTCCAACTTTGTTAGCATAAACAACTGTTTGGCCAGGGCCAACTTTGACAAACAGGTTAACCAGTTAATAGCATTCTGGCTCATAAACATGCAACCAACAGACGTATGAAGTTCAGTGGGAGGCCTGCGTTTAAGAGCTAATGTTGTGGATGCAAGCCATTTAAGCCCTTATGGGATTTTAAAATGCAAAAAAACTTATGCAATATTTTGTACTCAGCAAATACCTACTGTTAAGAGTTATGTACAAAAATGCCAATAATCGAGCTGGAATGGATTCATTAGCATCATCCTGCTATGTTAGCTGGATGATTAAATTCATTAGCAGTAGCAATTTTTGGCTCATTTAAGCAAGCTTGTGGCTGAGGTTTATGAGCTATGACTTGAAGGTTGGAACTGGGTCTTTTTTTGGAAATATATATTCCTCACCACAAGGAAACCTACATCCTACTCACCACAAAAATCCAGATGAAGCAAGTGAAGGGTGCCCGCTTTCAGGATGCCTGGAATCCACTTGCACAACTATGAGAGAAGACATAGAAACACAGTGTCAGTTATTTGTGCAATTGTAATTGTTTGTAATAATTTTATTATATAAAACATATCTGGTTTCAATGATGCACATGCAATATGGTTTAACTGCTTGATGGTTTAAATCTAGCTACGTATACTTTTTTGCTGCTTAGCGGTACTGTGCATGCGGAGACTGACAAGCTAGGGAATTGTTTCATTCATATTATTGATTATGTGCAAAGAGTATTATTTGATGGAGATGATTTAACTTATCAGAATAGCCTACCCCTAATTTCTCCAATATATGTCATAATAAATTACCAAACATGCTCCACTTACTGGCGTGTGTACATTAGTACATTGGCAATTAGCATTATTTCAATGCAGGGGCATGAATTGTTATACTCTGCTAACAATTCAGGCCACAATAGCATTTTTTGACAAGGCAGACAAATCGGCAGGACGTGAGCAATGTCTGACTGCCTGCAGTGATGCACAGTTTAGATATGTGTTTCTCTTTCTCATACAGTCATGTTCAAAAGTTAGAACCCTCTCTTTTTTTATTCCATGCGTTCATCATAAAATCATCTGATCATAGTGGGTTTCAGTACTGGGCAAATAACAGACAAATAACAACATAGAACTTTTGTTTTCACTGCACCATTATTTATATAACAACCAGCTACTGATTAATTGATCACCAGTAGTTGTGCAGATCTCTATAAAAGCTGATTTTTTTTTTTATGTAAAAAAAGTCCATGACAGCACAATTAGAAAAAAACTGAACAAGTACAGTTTGGAAGGGTTGACAGGAGAAAGGCTCTTCTGTTTAAAAATATCATGGAAGCATGACTGAAGTTCGCCAAACTGCGTCTAAATAAACTACAAGGCTTCTGGAACAATGTCCTATGGACAGATGAGACCAAAGTGGAGTTGTTTGACCTTAATGCCAATGCAATGTTTGGGGAAAACCAAACAGCATTTTAGCTGAAACACCTAATACCCACGGTCAAGCACGATGGTGTACAGGTCATTTGGACTTGTTTTGCAGCAACAGGACCAATAAATTGATCATTAACTCTAGGGTGATTACCGATATCAGAGTATTCCAAAAGTAAATGGGCCAGACAGCTAAAGCTTGGTCAAAACTGAGTCAAGGAACAGGACAATGATCTGAAGCCCACCAGTAAATCTACATCAGAATGGCTGAAGAAAGGAAGAAATTAATCTAAGTTTTGAAAGGGCCTAGTCAAATTCCAGGCCTAAACCCACTTAAAATTCTGTGGTGGGACCTTGAGAGAGCTGTGCAAAACCCCAATAAACAGAAACAATGGTGTAAAGAATAGGAAAATTCCTCCCCAATGATTTAAGAGAATGACCCACTATCAGTAAATGCTTTTTTATTACGCTTTTACACCAATAGAATTAAAAGGGGGTGCGGGGGGTACTAACTTTTGAACAAGACTGTATATTCATATTTTTTCATTGTTTTCATGTCTGGTCAATCACATCTATTGTACATATTTAATTAGGATTGTAAAGAACTTACATATTCCTTTTATGGATTACAGCTTCAAATTATTATTCCTCCCACAGTCTAAAGGCTTGCGCATTAGGCTAACTGATGTTTCCAAGTTGCCCATAATGTTTGTGTGCTTATGCCCTGCGATAGACTGGCTAGTGCCCCGAGTCCCCTGGGACAGGCTCCAAACCTCCCACAACCTTGTACAGGATAAGAGGTACAGAGAATGAGTACGTGAGTGGGTGAGAGAGTTCTTTCACAGAAATATATTTTATAATAAAAATTAAAAGTATGATAAGGACAATATACCCAGCAGATGTGAGGAGTGGAGCTGTGGAGGAGTGGAGCTCTGGGGAACCAGGATGCTATTTTAGGATCCCTTTCCATAAATAAAGACCTGAGCTTAGGAACTGGCACAGAATACGCAGGCCTACCCAAGACCAAGCACCGATTACAACCCACACCCACCTACCCACTCCCCAAACCCCAATCCCCAGGCCCATGTGACCTCAATGCCTAGGACCACGTCACTCCTGACGAAATGCTAACCTCATAAAACTATACAGTAATCAGACCTCCGGCAAGAGTTTGGAGCCAACTGCAGCTTCAGCCACCATCCAGAAATGAGTCATTTCATTAGGAAACTCGAATCCCAGCTGAACAGAGCCAGTTTCCCTTAATGCTGCCACAACTACCATGAAAATACACAGACTTGGCCATTTGGATGCTTGTCCATGAAGAAAGCACCAGGCTTGAATTTGTTTCTGTTAGAAGCGGGTAAAAGGGTGTGTGCATGAGAGAATTTGTGTGAATGTGAGTGAGTAAGCACCTGTGTGTGAGGTAAGGACACACAAGATTGAGATCCTGACAAACGTCTTCTTCCTATGTGTTAATGTAACTAAAACAAACTGATAAACACAGGTGATGTCAAGGATTACACTTGACGAGAATCCTGGGATGGCGCCGATGACTGCATTCCTCTGCCCTTAGCTTAAAGTGATGTCTTGAAGGGGTAGACTGAGTGAAGGAAGGTGTGGGTGCGTGTGCGTGTGTGTGAGTGAGAGAGGGAACCACAAGCAAGGATGGCAGGTTCACCACGGAAATATATATATAGAGAGAGACACACACACACACACACACACACACACACACACACACACACACACACACACACACACACACAAAGTCTGAACATATACTGTACATAAAGACCAGGAAGTGCAGAGAACTTTCGCTTACCTCTCCTTTTTATCTCACTACATAAAAAATGACACAACCGCAGCATCATTTTTAATAATGAATTAAAGTGTTTCATCAATGACAGACAAACAACACTACTGAGGTTAATGTTCAAAATGTTAATCGGTAGAGAAAGAGACATGTCAAGAAGACAGCGAGAGAGCTCCCTCTACAGCTCGGACCCCTCTTTACACCTACAGCACCTCATGAATCAGTTTCACAGACTCACACGTGTTGACATTTTCAACTGCACAGAACGTTTCAGGGGTGAATCATCCTGAGCAGAAGCGTGTTTGTAATTCACACTGCTGTGAGCTTTTGCATGGGCACAAATCGAGGTAAAGGGCATTCATTTTTTGGGGTAAAAAAAAACAACTAAATGAATCACAATAAGTCATGTGCAATGATTATCAGCTTGAACATGCCAACCTCAGTGCTCAAAGACCAAAATGCAGCTGGACATTGCCAGCAAAAAAAACAATAATAATAATAAAATAACAATAACTGGTACTGTATTTAATGAAAACACTTCAAACTAACCTTTTCCTTTATTTGTTTCATAAATAAATAAATAACCAACTCAACTATACTGCAATCTTATCCCAAAACCCTTTTTTAAATTTCACTTATCATAAGACTACCTTATGCACTTCGTCTCAGCTCCAGGCTACATTTAAGGAGCATTTTATCTATCCTGGAACAGGGCCATCTGGTGTCAGGGTCAAATCAAAATGCTCTGCAGGTTTGCTGACTCTTTAAACAGATACCAACGTGCAGGTTTACAGCACCTTAACTCTCCCCCATTACGTGTCCCATAAAGAAACTACTATGAAATTCTGTCATTTGTGCTAGACTATGATAAATAAATCCTACTGTAAGTCGTCTGTTGTCGAAATCCAGCTCTAATGCGTTTGCTTACAAAAAACTGGGAGAAAAAATCTCACCTCTAGCAACTTGTATTCAGCGACATTTAAGCAACAGCATTCCAGCAAAAGGACACAAAATAATGCTTCTGAGGCCTGTTGCACACTCTCACTGCACAGCCACAAACTTTACAAGCTCTAACAAGTGTTGGGTGTAATTACAGTGCAAACGAACCACATCGGTGTGACACAGTAGACCGGTAAATTCCTGGTAATGATAAATCGCAATTCTAAAGCACCTGCCAAAGCGCCATTGGGTAATCGGGGAGAAAAAAAAAAACAAAAAAAAAAGAACTACAGTAGGCAGCCAAGATTAAACATGGCCATACATGTAGACTTTCAGAGCACAGATAAGATTGTGACCCAAAATATTATTCAGTGAAGAGAGATGAAAAATGGAGGTGGGGTTGGTAAGGGGTTAAAGAGGTGCCTTGCCTTGACCCGTGGTGCCGTGCAATAACTGCCAAATGCCAGCGGTATCTGAGACAGATTAGGGGCAAGAAAACATATACAAGTGAGAATAATAGTAAATAATCAAGAAGAAAAAAAAAAATGGAAGGCATTCTTCTTCCCCTTTTTAACTTGTACTGAAAAGTTGCCTCTTTTAATTTGAGACTAGATTGATTGCAAATGGAGGGAGCTGTGCTAAAATAAGACCAAAATGAAGAGGAAAAATATGTTCACATATTCATTATGTGTTTAAATACATGTATGAACCCACAGACGTGGGTAAATAGACTTTGCAGACTTTTCATATCGTCTTTATATATACACACACATGCATCAATTCTCTATCTTGTTACTCTTTTTGTAAACCGCTCTGGGTAAGAGCGTCTGCCAAATGCCTAAATGTAAATGTAAATATAACTATGGCACCTTCCAGCGGCTGGGATACGGTAGGTGACAAGTGAACAAGGGCAAGACTGCGATAGAGACAGGATCAGAGCAACTCCAAAAACAGCAGCTTATGTGGTGTGTTCTCTGGATGCAGCTATTATTACCTACCAAAAGTGGTCTAAGGCAGGACAATCAATGAAAACACGAAAGGGACATGGGCTCCGACAGGGTCATGCGTTTAAAGAGGAGGCCAGGCTGGCTGGTCCAATCCCACAGAAAAGCTACGGAAGCACAAAGTTAATGCAAGCTCTGACAGAAAGGTGTCAGAGGCCACTGTCCATTAGGGAAAACCACTGCCCTGAAGTGCTGTATGCGATCTGCAACTATGGTTCAATACAAGCTACAATACACTGTGTGCCCTGAAACAAACAGTGACAATTTCAGCCATTCAGGGTACAGGAACTATTCTTAGATATCTATATCAATACATATTCATAAATATTGTCAGTTCAAACTAGTGATTTTACCTTCTCAGTAACAAGGCAATTTAACTCCAGCTGCCAAGTACAGTATGTGACATCATTGTCAATATCCCAAGCCTCTGCTATGGCAACAGTGATGTAAAAAACAGGAAGAAAAGAAACACCTTCAGAGGTACAGAACTCCTGGGGATAAATATTTACTTGCAAACCTCCTTAGATAGATGTATGCTAAATGATGTCTGTTACGTTATCAAAAATAACGTAACCTATGACTTGGTTGAGATCGAGCATGGGCGGCATGTCAACATCTTTCCACAGCAACTCAGGCCCCCAGAAAATCTCTGAATACACTGTATTTTAATAAGCACATCAGAACAAACTGTGCATGGCTCACCTTCTGATGCAAATTTTTTTGTGTCAGGTGACTGTAGAACACGAGGGCCGGGAGAAAGCATGTCCATCTTCCCGAAGGTTAGGACTGGTCTCACACAAATCCAAAGAGAATAAACAGTTACAATGCTCAGCAGTACAAAACTCTGCACCAGGACTATTAGTCCCTGCTTCTGTCTTTGATTCATCAGCCATTTTCATTTCTTTATTCTAGTGTTCTTGTCGAGGTCTGCTTGAGGCAAATGTAATTTTTGGTGCTCCATGTGTATGTTGGAAGTAGTAGCTATTAACTTGATGCAACAAGTGCAAAGCCATTAAAAATATATAGGGCAAATGCTTTATTTCACTGCTTATGTCTTTCTTTAAAATTAGAATCTTTTGTTGTAATGTTGAGTCTTTTAATGGCTCAGCACATCACAGATTTGATCCAATATTTATTCTTCTCAAGTTTGAACAGTGACATGGTGAAACAGTAAAAACAGGACATAGTGCTCTCCTGTTTACTTAAGGACACATGGAGAATTGATAGGCTTAAACCAAACAAAACAAGAAAACCCACTTCCGAGCAACATTCCTTCTGTCTGTCAAAAGTCCGAAACCTGCACAACAGCTGACAACAGAGAAATTCGTAACGCAACTTCCTTGCAAGAAGCTTTTAGAACAACTTAGCTTTATCAAGGTTAGCTTCAGGAACTTACAGAAAAGAGTATGACGGAAAACTGTACAGTTTAAGAGAATGGACTCATGAATTTAGGAATTTTCCAGCCTCTTGCTGTAGTCAGGAAGGAAATATAAGAAGCAGGCACAGCCGAGGACAGAACAATTAACGATGACTTTCATAATATGCAAATTCAGTACTTTAAAAAGGCAACAATTAATATAAAATTTTCTGAATGCTTTTCTTCTAGTCAGTCAGACCCTACTCTTATGAAGTTAACACTAGATTTATGGTTTATTTATTATTTGACCAAGGTGGAATTGTACTTCACCAGAATGTAACTGATTTCACATCTATAAAAATATATTAGGTGGATGTGTTTGGAAAACTAAAATACGTTGGTTTTGATCAAACGTCACACCCATCTGCTTTAGCTTTGATGAACTTGGGTAGGTGACTTCAAGCTCTTTTGATCCTGACAGAGATTTATTGTGGTGCAGTGGGGTGGGGTGCGTGTGTGTGTATACAGTATATACATACATGTTTTACCTGCTCAGAGATAACAGACTGCGATTACTGCATGACAGGTGAGATTGGCTTGGACAATATGTCAAAAATGTGAAATTTCATAAAGGTGATGGGGGCAGGCTGTATGTGCATTATACTCGGCTTAGAGTCCATGCTGTCAGTTATGCACAATTTACACATTTTCATGAAAGAAAATACAGTACTGTGCAAAAGTCTCGAGCCATCCTTTTTTCATATTAAATTAAGGTAAATTAAAGTAGATTAAATGAAAGAAAGGGGAACAAATATTTTATTGTGACAGGCTGAAAAGTGCTTAAAGGTACAATTTAAAAAATGGTTTGTTCATGTAACAACCTCAGCAGCAGCCTCATTTCCCCTCGGTCTGTTCCAACCATTCAGCATCACCAGTATATGAAGGTTTTTATGCTTGAATGATTCATAGGACATCATGTGGCTTAACAAACAAAGACATTCCCTTAAAACTGGTCAGGTACAGGAACTGGGCTGAAAATTAGAGACAAAAACATGCCAAAAATGACAAATAAAAATGTCCTTCAGGAAGCCTAGATAACTATTCCTCAAAACTACAGCAAAATGCAAGAAAGTCCGGCTGTTTAAAAGAATGAAAATGAAAAAATGATAGGAGGAGGAGCTGAACTGATCAAAACTAGTTCAGTAGATTGCCTTGCCTTTGTTGTTGTTATTAGTAGCAGTAGTAATATTATTAGTAGTAGTAATCATCATCATCAGCCTAGCACTATATTCTCCTTGACATAGGACAATTTTACATAAAACTTATTATTTAAAAATAGAAAGAAAAAAAAGGAAAAAGATGAGCACTTCCTTGACGCAGTCTACAATGGAGAAGTTAGAGGAGTGATCGCAACGAATTAATTTGGGTCATGCACCTTATCACATGTGAAAAAAACTAAAATATTAATTGCTAGTTGTCGATGTCTTAAAGACATAATATAATCTGGACATATTTACATGCCATTGGGATGCATGGACGTTTAGCTCCTGTGTTTTCCGACAGGCTCAAGAAATATATATGATTTGCTATTTGCAATGACAGTCAATTGGCCATGATTAGTAATGAGACCTACCACATATAGAGATTTATTTGGCGACACTAGATAATACCAGTGGTAATTCCCACCATTGGCTTGATTTGCTTCCTGAAATGTTACTATTTAGTTTGTTTTTTCATTTAGGGTTCAGAACAGTGGACTGCAAAATTTAAGACCAGACTTTTGATGCCATGCTGGGTTGTGGGAGCAGTAAGATGCAACTGGCAGAAGGAGACCCATGCTGATCTACCCAATTATGAGAGAGAGAGAGAGAGAGAGAGAGAGAGAGAGTGAAAGAGAGAGAGAGAGAGAGAGAGAGAGAGAGAGAGAGAGGATGAAAAGGCCATGTTTCCTTGTTCCGTGCTGGATTCCTATAAAGAGAAATCAATGTGATTTGTATGTGTTTTGATGAGGCCTTCGCTAAACAGCCTTGGCAAAGGAGGCCCTCTCTATTCATCCTTAAATTTTGTGAGCTGCGCGTCAGTGGGCCTCACATTCGTCACGGCTTCTCACAAAAACCCTTAGCAGAAAAGATACCCATTCACTTCATGTGTTTATACTGAAATGACACCATCAGCTCAGTTTGTGTCTATAATAACACTACCACTAAAATGCAATGATGTAATAAAGACAGGAAAAACATTTTGAACCAATCATCTATTTGACTGGTTCCATTTTGGAAGCTCCACCGCTAACAAGCTGCAAGAACAAACAGGGCAGCATCTATTATCTTCCAAAGACTTTTAGACAAAAGACAAAGCAGACGGAGATTCTTTTATCGCCCGCACTCTGTTAATTTGCCACATTAACAGGAGAGGTCACGGGGTTCACAAACTTCCCACGCCTCAATTTTCGAGATTGCAGTGAGCTGCATTATAGTACACAAAAAAAAAAAAATCATATATCTCATGTTAGAGTTTTATCATCTCATCCATTGGTCTAACAAAGTATTTAACAAAGCTCAAATTAAACCACGGTAAAACCATGCTAACTAATGAAAGGTGAGCCTGTAATGTTAAATGTCAGCAATTGTAACACAAATACATCCAGTCCTACAGTGCAATCAGAGGGGAATCCCCAGCCTACATACAGTAGTATAGATTGCATTAAACCGCGCTAGCGTGGGAGGACGATAAGTGTTTAGTCTGAGAACAAATCAAGGACTGTTCAGCGCTTCCTCAAACAATACTGCAAAGTCGTAGGTTGAGTTCTGGCTCTCATATGCATCACATGCCATGGATACAGTGATGAATTTCATTTAACCTCGTACCACTTTAACAAAGACCTAATAGGTGTGAGAAATAGAGGACTCATAACGTGAATGTCAGCTCCATTAGACGAGCCATTAGATTTCCTACTCAATTTATATTAAGATTAATATGGATTATTCAATAGGTAATGTTTTTCTGTGATGAACCTAAAAAAATGGCCTGGGACCTGAAACATGCAACTACAGATAAACTGACCCAAATTCCAGAGCTCTGTGCAAGTATACAAATTAATCTTTTTTTTCACCCTGCTTCAATGTTTCTATTAAGAAAGATACACCAAAATACCTTACAATTATTATTTTCTGAATAAAATGTATTCTTATTAATACATTGTATCAGTAGCGTAATCTGCCTGGCTGAATCTGTTTCCATCTGGTGTTTTACCCTATTTTACCCTACTGTAGCTACTTCCAATTAATTCATTGCTAATTCTTGCCAATCTGTCACCCAACAAGAAGTGAGAAGGCTTTCACATGATCTGAGGCATAACTGCTTCTCTTACGACAGCATAAACCACGATGCATGCATATAGAACACCACAACCTGCCCTTTAACATATCCATAAGTTTGCATATTCTCACGATTGTCAGAGCACTCAACTCTCAAGCATTGATCGTGAAAATCACGCAGTCACTCCTCTGCACACACTCTTCCAATTTCTCATGCTTTCATATTCAAAACAATTTCGCCTCGAATACGCAAGCAAAATCACTGAGCTCCAGCTTCTTTCGGAAAAGTCAGCCATAAATGGTTTTTATTTTGAAGCCTAATCACTACATCATTTTCTGACATGAATACACAGTAGGTGTAAGCTGTGCCATTTCGCTCTCTCTAAATGCAAAAGCCGGGATTATAATTAGAACGGTCACGGATCAATGATGTAATTAAATAAATCGACATTCTTTTAAATGCTTTTATGTACCAGCTGGAGCATTAAGAGTGTGAGTGAGGGCAGGGACTAGTATTAGAGGGAAATACATATTTACTGTGACATTCAAATATTTGCGTCGAGTTTAATCATACACAAAACAATGAAGCATTTATTTTATATTCACAGCGTTAAAACACTCAAACGCTCACAAGCTAGATTAATAATTAAGAAAAAAATTGCACAAGAAAGAGAGTGTCACAATCACACATGCAGCACAATCCCACTTTATATTCGGTATCCTTTAAATTCCTCCTCTTCTTTTGACTCTGCTTTTTACATTATTATATCATATTTATATATGATATCATACTTTCTACACATTATTATCATTATTATTATTACCTTTGTTTTCCTTACTTTTTTTTACTTCTTACTTGTGTGCACGCATGCGTGTGAGTGTGTGTGTGTGTGTGAGAGATATCAGTATGGTGGGGTGTGGTCACTCTCTCTCTCTCTCTCTCTCTCATGCACACACAGTCTGGGGAAATTCACGCTCAGCACCAGTGGCTTTCTCCTTTTTCGTGAACTTTTCTATCCTACAAATTTATATCATCTCAATTTTCTTTTTTTTCATCTGTTTCTGCAAGGCCCAATGTTCGTTGCTGCCCTCATACATTCTTTTTGCTCCACAGCTCCTGCTCGTGACTGTTGCATTTCACATAATAGTGTGTGTTTTGTTGTATTCTCTCTAAGCCCTGAGTGGGCTCGTCTAAAACAGGGCCCCAATGATGGGAGAACCCGTTTAAGTCTGGAAGCTAAATTTATAACTATTGATCAAGAAAGGAAGACCGAGACTGTATAGATCCCAGAGTTCTGTGCTATGCCCCTGCTGCCCTACATGGATATCTGATGATCTGGCTGGTGTTTCTTTTTTGTTTGTTTGTTTGTTTGGGCGGATATTTCAAATGATAGTTGTACCAATTTAAATAAGCAGCCACATGCACCTGTTGTTTTACGTTTTACCCTAAATTACTGAAATATGCAGACCCTGAGCCATGCGGGGTTATGTGTATGATTAGTGTTTGCACCATGCAGAGTAGTGTGTGTGTATACAAAGCATTAATGCCCATTTTTTCAAGATCTCACTTCAAGCTCTTTTATTTTAAAAAGTTGGCACCTCAGTAATTGACTGGGGTCACTTGGATTGGCAGGTAGACAAATCATACCCACACCAAGAGCAGACCAAATAACATTTATAATATTACACTTATTTGGTAAAGAGGAAAAAAGTTGCACACATTGACATTCTATTGGATTGCCTTTAGCTTTGATCATGTATTGCAACCGACATGGCATTGTTTCAACAACCTTATGCAACACCATAACACTTGTTTCTGTCCAACACTGCATTACATTTTTGGCACAGAGCTTGTATTAATGACAGGAAAGTTGAACCTCTCCATGAAGTCTTCTCCAGCACATCCCAAAGACTTTCAATGATGACCAATTCATGTGTGAAAATTATTCCTCATCCTCCCAGAACCGCTTTTTCTCAATTTGATCCTAATGTATCCTGGTATTGCTGTCCTGCCATACTGTATACAATCAGGACAAAAAAAATGTGATAACCTGGTAATTCGGTACATTCAGGTAGTTAGCTGACTTCATTTTATTACCACAAAACACTGCAAGTCTAGAAGCAACCCCAGACCATAACACTGCTTCCAAAGGCCTGTACAGTGGGTACTACATACTGTACATCGCTTCAAGCCCTTTCCTTTGTACCCTCACATGCCCATCGCAGTCCTTATGACTTTATTCATTGGTCCAAAGTCTTCTTTATTCTCCCTAGCAAACTGAATCCTTTTTCCAATTTCCCCTCACTAACAAGTGGTACTTTTTAGTCCCAATCCTGTGCCATCTCTTCGTATGTGGAAATGCTGTTACTTTCAACATCGCTATGATTTCTACTGTAGATTGAGAGTTTATTCATGACCTTTATCTGGCCCCATTTCTTCCACAAAGTTTACCATTATCTTAACCTTATTCCAGTAGTTTCAGCAATCTCCTTGGATGTTTTTTTTTGTTGATGCACGCCAATATTTTGACCATTCTGAAACACCAGAATGATACATCACCTGGTGTCTATGAAATGAGAAGATACTAACTACATTGATTAGGTTTAAATGATTTGTTGCCAGCAGAAACATATTAATCACTGCAGTAATTGTGTTCAGTCAAAAGCACGTAAGTGAAATTCATTGGGCAAAAGTTTCCAGACAACCTTCCATGTATTATGGGTCTTTAAGTGCACGAGACATCATCTTTGTCGACTTTCGGCTGTTTCCTTTCCGGGGTCGCCACAGCGAATAATCTGCCTCCATTCTCCAACCTTATCCTCTGCATCCTCTTTTCCCACAACAACTACCTTCATGTTACATCCATAAATCTCCTCTTTGGTCTTCCTCTAGACCTCCTGTCTGGCAGGTTCAACCTCAGCATCCTTCTACCGATCTATTAACAATCTCTTCTCTGAACATGCCCAAACCACCTCAATCTGGCTCCGACTTTATTTCCAAAACAGTTAACATGGGTTGTCCCTCCGATGGACTTATTCTTGATCCTATCCATGATGTCACTATCTAGTTCTCACCTGTTTGTCTGAATAGAGTTGTCCATTAAAGAAATGTAATTCAATTAAATAATTTCTTCTCTTATTATTTTGTTACAGTATTATTAAAAAGTTTGGAAATATCATTAAAACGTTGAATTTCATAAACAGTAATATGAATGTAATATTTACATGTTAGATAACTTTCGGTTTGAAAAGTCTTTGTGTGATGTTTGGGTTTTGGTGATGATTTTTTATTTTAGTATGTCTACTTTAAGTAGACTAACCTATTCTGGTCTTTGACAATATTACATCTCAACACATCTCACTGAAACTGCTACCAAAGACAATCATAGAGAGAAGTATGGCAGGCATGGTTAAAGTGTCGGACTACTGATTGGAAGGTCGCAGGGTCAAACCCCAGCACTATGAGGTTGTCCCTGTTGGGCCCTTAAGCAAGGCCCTTAACCCTCCACTGCTTAGTTGCATAATGACATGAAAATGTAAGTCGATCTGGAATTATGAATTTTGCACTCCAGGACAGTTTCTTCATTTTTTTTTCTTCTAAAGACTGTTGTATTGACTGTTGTAACATCTGTAAATTGAGACAAAAAAATGACTATAAATGATGACAATTTTTAAATTCAAAAATAAATAAATGATTTGTTTGGAATAAAGAAAAGATTGTTTTATACTTATAAGGCTTCTTTCTAATACAAACCACATAAGAATCAGTAAAAAAAACAAACAAAAAAAAAACATGATTAATCCATCACTACGCCTACATAGTGGGGTCACCAAGCCAGAGTAAGATGACAAAGAAAGAGGATAAGGAGTCAAAGTGTGTGAAAAAGAAGCACTCTGAGACAGCATAATTTTGTTTGCATTAGCAGTGGACCACTGAAGCACTGGACAAAGACATCTGTGGGGCAGAGCCATCAATGCACACCGTGGCGGAGCATGAAAACAGCTGGCTTTCAACTGTCCGGTATGTACTACCATCTGTCCTCAAACCCTGTACATTTCCCTTCCTTTGAACCCTGTGAGCACACTCCTCTGCCTACTTATCACTCAGGCACGACAGTAAGCTAATCCTTTATGGAAGGAATGACAACCATATCTGTCCTGTTACTGAGGCAAAAGCTGCTAGCTGGAGGAAAGAGGAGCATGAAAGCGACACAGTGGTTGTCAGCATGGTTCATTTCACTTTAAATCTTTTTCACGTGTTCACAACTAATAACACATAAATTATATTATACACCACCAGTCAGAAGTTTGGGCACACCTTCGAACTCCATGGTCTTTTCTCTTTTTTTCTTTCTTTCTACAAAGTCTTAATGAGAGCCAGTTTCATCATGGTGCTCGATGAGTTTTGCAAACGCATTTGACAATAATACTGTACCTATTACTTACAAGAACTATTCCAGAACAGCTGTCCTTCGTGTCTTACAATAACAACTGAGCTATTACTTAATCATATTACTTAAGAGTTTTTTTTTTTTAATCCAGTAATGTTATAAAATGTAAAATATAAATCCAAACTTGTGTGCAAACATTTGCCTGATACTGCATTTGATATGATGGCTTGGTGGCTTAGTAGTTAACACTGTTGTCTCCTCTGTGGACGTAGATTTTGCATGTTCTCACTGGGTGTGGTAAGTTTTCTTAAGGTACTCTGGTTTCTTCCCACAGTCAAAAGACAGGAATGCTGATTGGCAATTCCAAATTCCACATAGTGTATGATTGTGTGTGTGTGTGTGTGTGTGTGTGTGTGTGTGTGTGTGTGTGTGTGTGTGTGTGTGTGTCTGTGCCAGTGATGAGCTGGCATCTAGTCTGTGGAAAATAACTACAGCAGCACAAGCTTCTTATTCCGAATCCCACTGCTGCACTTATGGCTGGGCGATAATACAGTAATACCATATCCCAGGATATTTAAAAATAGCAACGGTATCCCTTTAATTACCATCATGAAAAAAATCTGTTGTGTAATGTACAATGTTTATAACAGGGTTCATATAGTCATGAAAATCCTGGGAAAATCAGAGAACTTTGAAATCACGTTTTCCAGACCTGGAAAGGTAATGGAAAATAAACAAAATCAGAAATCATTGGAAAAGGCTTTAAAAAAAGATTAGTATCTTAAAGAATGTTTTGCATTTTACTAACAGACTGCGTTTAGACGTCTGCTTTTTCTGAGAGCAGGTCAATCTAAAGCCACTCTGAGATTTTAGGCCACAGCTTGGAGAGTGAGCATCTGCAAGCTCTTACATAAGCATAGCAAGGTAGCTTTCTACAAAATGGCAATCTGAAATAAATAAGTAACAAAAAAACGGAAGGAGTATAATTTGTGGAATGTTCAAAATGGAGAAAATTTGGATAATCGCCCACCCCAAGCGCACTACAAGCAATGGCCATACCACAATCTGCTGTCTGTAGAACATTTGTACTTGGCATGCACATACAGTATGACACATACAGGTCAGTGGAAATACTGATGAAACGGAGCAAAATAAAGTCCAATACTAAAATGTTGTGTTCTAAGTCTTCCACTAGTCACTTTGGTATCACTTTGTTGTTCACTAACCAGACACGACGCCACCTCTTATAGCCAGAATACTGGCTAGTTTATTGGGTTTTCTTGTGGACAATGAAGCAGTGTTCTCCTCTGCATCTGAAATGCAGTCAATGGCTTGGCTATTAGCCACGTTTTTAGCCTAGTCAATTCGATTTTGTGGTAGTGGAGATGAAGATGGAAAATTCTCTTTACCTACAGCAGCTACAACTGCAGGAGACGTGAGCTTTCCTTTAGCTAATGCAGATACGATTAGTCTACCCTCAAATAAGTTCCTACATTAATTTATACATTTGAACCTGCACTGATAAATGTCTCCTCATCGCACGAATAGTAACATATAATAAGCTAAATACAAAGAAAAAGACAATCCTGAGAAAAACTGAGAACAGCAGATTTTCAGCGTGAATGCAGCTTTATGGTGCTACCTGATAATTATTCTGGGGTTTCAGAAATGCTAAGAGTCACTTGCTGCCTAAATACCTGACACGAAAACAAGGAAACAATGGCTTATCTGTGTGCTGGTAAGAAAACTGAAAAGTAAAAGAGCAGTGAGAACTGTGGAAGACGAAATACAACAGGGAAGCGAGCATGCAAGTGCGGTTGGTGTGGTCAGCCAACGGTGGGATCCAGACGGCCTGTTTTCCACACCTTTATTGTGTGTGACGGTTCACCGCAAGCCCAGTTCTCCTTTCCTAAAGTCAGGCGCAAGCCGGTGACCAAGACAATAGCTCACATTGTTGTGCCACTTTCAGGTATGCTATGGTATGTAGGTGTGTGTGTGTGATGTAAACTGTAAACTGCTCAGTACACTTCACACAGCCAGCGATAATCTACAGAGAAAAATCTGATAATAACCACATCATGTTCAATATTCAGGGTAAAACCTCCATTAACATCAATTGCAAAAGGGTTTCCAGCAAAATACAATACATTCCATCTGATGGTTTTGCGGAGGGGAAAACGCCAAAATATTATGTGATTTCTTTCTTTCTTTTTTTTTGTCTCACCACTGAGATGTTTGTATTATTTTGCAAAATATTTTGCAGTGTACATACAGTACAGTGTGTATAATTAAATACCATAGTATCATGCAAATTGGTATAAATATGTTGGTTGAATTTTAATTAAAAAATATGCTTTGTGCTGAGAGCAAAATTGAACAGCGGAAAAAAGCTTTTTTCCCCCCCCCACATACAACATTTTTTATTTCAGAGAGTTACTGGAAACAATACAAATAAAACAACAGAACACGGGCATGTTTTGCAAGCTCTGCTGAGAGCAAAATGTGACTGGAAGTGTATTCTGTCTAACATGAGGAATTTATTCCGGTTGGCTCTGTGATGACTTGCCTTGTCTGCAACTTCACTTCCAAGGCCTTATTGTTAAGCTCAAGGGGTTAATTAGGGGAGTATATTTAAACTGTAAGTCTTCACTAAGCCCTTTCACAAGAACTGCACTCATGTTCATCCTTCTGTTCTTCCTGTAATTGGTTGAACAGTGCAGGGGATGTCAGATTTATTGCTTATTGTTGTGTGTGAATGCCGACTGTGAACTCATGCTTGAGGCAAACGTATAGTCATGCCCTCACCTGCAGCAGCCTATCATTACAAACAGCACAGAGCCAACCCCGCAGCCGCTTCGCAAGCCTAGACACAGAGAGAGAGAGAGAGAGAGAGAGAGAGAGAGAGAGAGAGAGAGAGAGAGAGAGAGAGAGAGAGAGAGATCCAGCTGGAGCGGCCGAACATTTTGTTCCTTGTGCCCAGCCACTCACACAAACATTATTGCAATTATTGTCTTGTACCAACACCCACCCAGGTAACCGCAAATACCTTTCTGCTATTATCTTTTTCTTTAGCTTGTTGTTTGTAGGTGATGACGGACAACTTTAATATACATAAATCAAAACCTTTTAATTCAACCTTTCTTTCTGTGCAACATGTAAGGACCTGTCCTGTAACTAGACTGATCCTTGAGAAATCTGCTGCACTCTATCTTGTAAGAAGAGTGTATGTGTGTGCGTGTGCTGGGGTCTGTGATGTTTTCTCCATGTTCTCACACAATTTAATTTACACCATCTTTTACTTTATCCATTAGATTTACTTAGATTTACGAGTAACCCGGTTTGCGAGCGTTCCGCAAGACGAGCAACTTTTTTAATATAAATTTTGAGTCTTGATATACAAAATATAAAAAATTTAAATATACCAAATATCATTGAGTATCATGTGGCATGCACACACTTTTTGTTTTGATGCTCAGGGTCACGTTATCACAACTGAGCCAATGGTTCTTCTCGCACACTGCGTAATTGGGGGTAATCATCTTCTATGCTCGGTCTCAGTGCGCGTGCGTCACATGTATAGTCAACACCCATGCGAGTGTGTACTGTTTACTATAACGCTGTGACCATGTGTGTGCGCGTAAAGCATTTTTTATGCATATTTTTAACACACAAGTATATGTGTGTAGGCCGACTTTCACACACACACAACACATGCACACACGCACACACACACAACACATGCGCACACACACAACACACGCGCACAAACACACTCACATCGGTTTACTGAATAGAGACTCACCCGGTGCGCTTGTGTGACTTGTCAGAGTTTCCATTACTTCTTATAGAAGAATTATGCTTTGATATACACGTGTTTTGAAATAAAAGCACGCTTCCGGAACAAATTATGCTTGCAATCCAAGGTTCCACTGTATTTAAAAGAAAAATTATATTTATAAAACACAATTCAATTCTTCACATGTTACCTTGATATGTAATCAACACTCGAATAACATTTTATATGTATAATCCACACTATATATAAAGATATAAAATGCAACCAAATAGTAAAGTTGGAGCAGTAGAAATAAATGTGCTAGAATTTTACAATGCAGTCCTATGTGGGAAATACTTGTCCTTTTATTTAATTAATTAATACTGTCCAGTGATGTCAGGAGTATTTTTTTCCACAAAAAAGAAAAAACTAAATTATGTTTCTCCACTGTTTGCTTAGGTCACTAGGGAGATGCAAACTCTGGAATAAGAGGACTGCCTGTGTGTAACGCTGTGGTTCTTCTGGGATTTGTCATAACAAGGATGTGGTAAAAATGATCTCCATGGATGGATCTCTACTGTTCAAATTGACCATTATGCCTGGTACTTATAGTACACTATAAAATATTTACTGTGCATGTACAGTAATTTGCAGAGAGTATATGTAAATTAAATAAAGTGTATTTACAAATAAGCACCTGAATATCTTTATATATAATTCCTGTTAGTAAATTACTGTATGCTTCTAGTAATACACTGTATATTTTGCAAGCAAATACTTATCAATATAATCATATGATATAACAAAATTCAATACATTTGCTTATTTGTCAGAGGAAGCATATAATTGATTAAGATCTTGCTCAAGGACCCAACCATGGAAGCTTGGAAGTGCTGAGATTTGAATACATGATGTTCTGATGTTTATCTCAAAGCCCTAACCACTAAGTCACAAAGTTAAACTCATCAAGGTTGCCAACAAGGAGAATTCTAACCGTTCTCAACTTTGTCAAAACATTAGTTTCTAGTGTCAAAAGATTCAGCACCAAAATATAGTATAATATTGTAGCTATTTTCTATTTCAATGTTGTGGCCCTAATGAAGGATTTGGCTTCAGTATCTCAGAAGCTGATTTTTCAAGCAGTGATATAGAGCATAACAGCACTAGGATGTATACAGTAACTATGTGAAAGTAGTTTGGTACAGTCCGCAGTACTGGCAAGAGGGAGTGCAGCAAACCCACAAACCAGTCAGAGTTTCTGCAAGAAAACACATCCAATAATGTTATATCATCTTAAACAATACTTTGTCGCCTTAATAACTTTGATCTGAATTGCCTCTGAACCGTCCATGTTGGGTTTCTTGGCTAACGCAAGCTAAAAAGCACTAATTAGTGTGTGGAACAATGAATTGCTACACCCTACACTGTGCACTAACTTCCCATGTTATGCTATTCGGGATGCAACTCCGGATCCCGGAAAGTCAGCTGATGTTCAAAAGCTAAATATTCTAGGAAGACATATAAAGTAACTCTTATACGTTTCTCAGGACTGTCCACCACCTCCATGGTTTATTCTTTTCACCTTTGAGCTACTTAGAATCATAAGAATTTCACCCTGTTAATTACACTTAATAACTGTTGGACGCTAAATGTTGGTTGCCAGCTCCACCAGTTCTGCCAGTTGTGGAACGCTATGTGTTGTCAGTGCAAATTAACTGTTAAATAAAGAAACAAATTATAATCTGTTAATAATAAATGGTGTTTGTGAAACTGTTATGTAAAAGCAATATCACACTCAAGGTGCCTACAACTGCATCGCAGCCAAGCTAATATCCAGCACAACAGCACCAAAAAAATTTTTAATCTAAAAAATAATAAATAAATAAATAAATAAATAAATAACAATAAAGCATGTGTTGTTATTAGAAAATACTTATAATTTACTGTTATTTTCCAACACCATGACCAGTCATGTGTTATTACTCATTCATTAATTTTTTTCTTCAACTGATAGATGATATCAAATCATTGGTTCATAGAAAATGCTTCAATATGAAAAAAAAAATTAAGCAGCAGGCACCTGGCATTATTAAACACATATAATGTAATAATTATAGGTAAGCTGCAAAACGTGACATAGGCTAGGACACTTTGTTCTGTTTTCAGAAGTGATAACAGAAGCAGCAAAACCATGTTAGTGTAAACAAGAACAAGTCAGAGTCATCCTCTTGTTTCAAACAATACAACCATTTGAAAATTTTATGCAGCTTTGTACACTTCTATCCCACTGTGTCCTGTGTACTGTGAGAGCCTTTAAAGAGAAGATGATTCTTTGATGTGATATGGAGAGCCACATGAGCAAATCGTCCCCCACCTGCTAGTTTCTGGAAGAAACCGTCCTTGAAGTGTCCCTAGAGCTCAAAGCCCACTCAAGCAGATGTTCTTGTCACTGTGCTATGAAACGATGTGAGATCAGGCTGTGGTCGTGAATGCTCCAAAGGTCTAGACATTAACAGCCCAAAGCACTGAGACAGAAACCGAACAGAGGTAGAGATACTACAATATAAAATGCTATATTTGTCTGGGAAGTCTCATACCACCTATACATGCTGCATATCAATTTCAATTTTATTTGTATAGCGCTTTTAACTATTTTCATCGTCGCAAAGCAGAATATAGCATAATATCACAATTATGACCAAAACGTACTGTAACTTTAACACACATGCAAGACATGAAGTCCAGTGGCAAGTACAGTTTTATTTGATTAAAAAGTAATGTCATTGAAATTACACAAGACTTCTGTCCTTTCCCTCTATGCAGTTCCGGTGACTTAAAATCTACTTTGCAGTGGTGGTCAAAAGTATTGAGACAAAAGTGAAATTCAATATATATTCAATCCACTGGTGATAAGATGATGAGAATAATTTGTTAATTCATGCAATGAAATCGCTATAAAACAATCACTATTTAGTTCAAAGTCTTTTATTATTCAAAACTTGTTGGACGGCTGTTGTACTCCGGTGTCACTTGCTAATTCATGCCTGGTTAAGTGCTTCCTGAAGATCATGCACTTTCTTGACTACTACTACTACCTTCTTCACCACTGTCCAACAGTTTCCACTGGGAAAAGCTTTGTATATTAATTTATTTATTCGTGATTTACCTACTCCTGTACACTATGAAGGAGGGTGCAGAACTTATGTTTAGGAATCAAAGAAATATGAAATATCCAAATTTGTTAAAATCATATCAACAAGGAGAAAAAAAAACACAAATGAGGTCATTGCATCCGAGTCTTAGTCTGTTATTCATACAGACAGCTCGCTTGCTGTCATTCTCAGTGTGAGGCCTAGCGTTCCTCAGATGTAGGCCCTCAGCGTTTTGGTCATAGCCGATAACTTTGTTTCATTGGCTGAATGTGCAGGCACAGAGGGAGCCTGGGAACCATCAGGATCAGGCACAGCCACATGGCTTCTGACACTGGCTCCATGCTTCATCGACATGCAACAATATACAACCAACAGGTCAGTGCACACATACACTAACACACACCCACACAGACACATTTATGGCATGCTCATGAACCAGCTTGACAGGGCATGGGGATTTTTGTGTAGGAAGGGCAAGGTCTGACAAGCCTCATGTGCAGGCCTCTGGGGTACTGCAATCTCAAACAGCCTTAGGTGCTGTCACACAATGGCTTAGACTGTCTGAATGCAATTAAATCTATTTGGGTTTTTTCCTTTTCTTGGTACAGTACTGTATATACAGCAATCATAGGATAGTCATACCTCAACCTTCTGATGACTGTGTGAGCATCATGAGAAAAATGCATGACTGTCTCGTTGAGGTGCGTTGTCAGAGTCAATCAGCACTGGCAGAAGGGGTATGGGTAAAATAAAGGCATGATCTAACAAATGCACAGGTATGCCCGCTACCAGCACCTTGTCCTCACCCCCACCCCCGAACTTCTCTCAGCACTAGCTAAGATAAAAAGATGCCTTGTCTCCAAGTCTAATCCCACCCCATTTAGTCAACATGTCTAGATTAAGTGGCACCAATCATAATATCCCCCACACACCTACTCATGCCTGCAGCAATGGCCCACAGGTGCGTACATGGTGCTCAAGACTCAAACAAGAGATGACTTCTTTCATTAAGCTGTTGTAGGAAAAAGGCAGAGAATATTTACACGGTGCTCCGGAAATACCTAGTCATTATTAACAGCGGAAGAGCTAGAGAGACTAACAAGGGAGAGCTTTTGCCTTAACAGTCATAGACCATCTTGCTAATAAGCAATTCATAGTTACTGCCAGATGTAACATTTGAAATGTAATACCTGTGCATACTTATGGTCTAAATGACTTTCAACACAAAGTTGAAGGCACATTGTCTATAATGTATCTGTTTGCATTCTTAGTGGCCAAAACACGTTTCTGGCAAGACACCGCCATGCACTTTGGACTGAGTGTCCAACAAGAACATATGGGCGTTGTAGTCAAGTATCCATGTGATTTTTAGCGGTTGTATTTATATATTTATGCAGCAGGGACACTAAAAGTAAAAAATGTTAAATGCAGTACAACTTCTAACTGTAGCTAATTTTCATTTCTCATTACTGATCTGCCATACAGTATGTCACCTGTCGTAGGTAAAGCAAATTAACCTTTGAGTAGGTGATTACAAACCATGAAACCATGAACCATAAGCATGGTTTAATACAACAGCTATTTCCTCTCCACTACTGTAGATGAACGAGCAGCAAAGCAAGGGCTTTATTTTTCCTATAACAGCTCTGGGATGATTTTCTGTGTGCACCATGCCACTGTTCTGTGCTCCTCATATGACATGACACTACAGTATTCTATGCAACATCATCAACATACATGGCAAACAATAAGCTCGTCAGATGAAAATGAACAGGATGATATGAAGACCTTTAACAAAAGCACCTTTAGTGAGACGGTTCTTAGTCAGGTGACATGCCTTAATCTGCTATGAACTGGCTACACGTTAGCCATGAAAATGTTACAATGTAAATCACGTACAATGTACTTTCAACCTCACTATGAACCGTACCAAACTCATGTGGAACCTATTAGTCATTGCCATTCTCTGGAGCTCAGGGAAAAAATTTAATGTCCACACATCCTGGTAATAACGGGTACACCTTTAAATTATTAGCAAGAATAACATAAGGTTTATATTATATTAATAATCATTTTTAATGATTTAGATATAAATATAGGTATTTAATCAATAAATATGTTGGTATATGTTGGTAATCCATTAATAATAATAATAATAATAATAATAATAATAATAATAATAATAATAATATATTTAGGAATGAAAAGTGACATAAAACGAGTATGGGAGGTGTTCACATTACCAGAGTAATGCACTGAAGAAGTGATCTCTGCATTGGTGACATGGCAAGGTGTTCCAAATTGAGGTATTCAGCTGAGGGAAAACCCCTTAAATGACATTCTGTGAACAGGGAGCATGGAGTACTGAGCTGAGGCTGTTTCTCCACATGTAATTTAGCGGTGTTCATTACATGTGGAACTGAACACACCTACAACATTCTACCACGCTACGTCGTGCACAGCATATTCATTTGAAATGCAGTTAGACTAATTAACAAGCACGGCACTGGTTGGGAACCATCATCCAACATGCCCGACGTCATCGCATGATCGTGAGGGCACACGTGATGTCCGTATCAGTTTGTAACAAGAGCGTAGGACTTGGACTTACTAGGACTGCGGAAATTCAATGGATGATTTGAAATTGTGACAGTTTGAGAAGGTTTGAAATTAATAGTGGCAAATCATAGGAATTCTGTATTTGTTTAAAACTTTATGATGCATTACAAATAGGAACAAACCACCTACAGTATGAAGTCCAGGACAACTGCTACAATCCACCCACAAATAATTTACACATTGCTACATTGTTTTTTATTCAGTGCCTACAAGGGATTTCCTACTATCTTGAGATCGTACATGTTTGACATCAAATTCCTTTATAGTAAGTTTATAGAAAGTTAGATAAAAGCAATATCACACTCAGATTGTTCACTTGGACTGAATATCAGTATTCTGGACAAATCACTGCCTTGATGATATTCAGTGTACTCGCGTTCTTGCTCATACTATATTTCAAAGTCTATAACTGGGTTTCTCTTCAAACATATTGAATTTCTAAAAAGAAACCAAACGTGTACTGCAGTCATGCAGAAATCCCAAAGATGACGTATAGGATTAGTGAGAAATTACTACTATACTGAAAGTATACAGCTGTTTTACATCTGTGTACATAAACAAAAGGGCACCAATACAGCAATGTAATAGTGTGGTTTAATGTTTGACAGATTTTTAATAACCATTTTTTTCTGGGCAGTGTAACAGTAACATATGTTGAATTAAATCAAGAAATACTTTTGTTTCATTTTCTATGCCAACTGCACACAAGTGTCCTTAGTTGCCACATTTTATATACAGTATAACTAGACATAGTGCTATACATGTTATACATGCCATCCTGGCCCATCATGGCCAGGGGTAGCTGAGTGGTTAAGGCACCACTTGGACCACGGTTCAGAAGGTCCCAGTTTCAAACCCTACTACTGGGCCCTTGAGCCAGGACCTTAACCCTCAACTGCTCAGATGTACAGTATAATAAGATATAAATATACGGGTGTCTTCCAAATGCCAGAATGTATATGTAAATCATCATCATTATTGACTTCTTCCTATTTCACCTTCATCAATATAAATTTTCAAGTAAAAAAATTTTGATTTAAACATTTATTTCTCACAACTGACAAGTTTTTATTGATATAGTTAAGACTCAGGTTAAAGAAGTAAGTCAAAAACAGATGAAGCAAAAAAAAAAAAATTAAAGCTTGGTTTGTAGCAACCCGAGCCTGCATTTACACCAGGACTCGATGGACCAGAATTTCAGCAAATTTTGTGAAAGAGAGAGAGATTAAGCAAGTCTACTTTAAACCAGCTGGGACACAGGAGCTAACTTGAGACCTCTTGCAATTCAGAGCAGGAAATGATCTTTGACCTTGGAGTTGGGCTACTGTACTTATCCAATCACAAAAGCCAACACCATAACCCTATATGAAGGCCCTTCGAGGATACCTGCTATGCTTGGAGACCGGACACAGGAAAGGCACAGCCATTTAAGCCACCGCCCCCCAAAGCGGCAGGCCAGAGGTTTTGCAACAATTTAAGGAGGCAGCAATGAAATGGATCCCCCCAAAGCTGCTGGAAGTGGGCAGAAGCCACAGCCACAGCGGTGGAGTGCCAGCCAGTGAGGCATGAGTACACATGGTTTGTATTTAGACCCATGTTGCACCAGGAAGAAAAGGAAATGTTTTGCTTCCCATTCCTGTAGAAGGGTGAGCTGCTCATCCTTCCCCCAATCCAACCCAGAGCACAGTGCCCTCCTATTCACTCACACCCATCCGGAGGCCCTGGGAAAGGCTGAAATGCAAAGTCCATGGAATCATATTCAATCAGTTTATTACAGAAACAACTTACTACAACACAACTGGGAACAAAAACATATACAAATGGTAGAAAAGTAGTAACATGTAGTTTTGAATATAAAACATGATCCTTTTATGAGTTCTATTGTAGGTTCTCTTATATTATTTGTATTACATTGTATATACTTTACATCATAGTCTTCTTATTTTTATTTTGTACATACTTATTCTTTAATTCTTTTTATTAGTGTTGTTTTTTATTTCTTAAAAACCTGCACAGTCTGGAGTTTGGCGCACTTGCATTTCACTATTGTTGTACCATGTATGTGACAAATAAGATTCTTGAATCTTGAGAGAAAAAGAGATGGAGAGAGCCAGAGAAAGCTGGCCCCTTCTTCCTTCCAGACCTGCCTGATCTATTCTATACAGTATGTCCTATGTATGGTTGGAGTTCTCATCATATGGAGACCTCTCAGTGGTGCTGAAGATGACTGCAAATACACGTGACTCCTGAGGACAGTTCCACTTAGAAATCATAAAAATGGCTTTGGACTGCAATCACTAATAGTCGTGAGGACAGAAAGTGCCATGAACAGCTACTGTATGTACCGAAGAAAGATTTCACCCTAAGCACCCTAAAGTTACCCTGGAACATAACGGTGGCAGTGTTGTGTTCTGCTTTGACCTTAAACACACATACCTACTGACTTTGGATAAGTCATTTTGTAGATGGATTTGTATTTTTTTTTTTTTTTTTGTGCAAGGCCATGATAAAAACTGTTACAACAGACATGTGCATTGTTATATAAGAAAGAAGAGGATGGCATACAAGAAACCATGCCTTACTTTTTAGTTCGCAAAGTCTAATATAAAAGAGAAATTCTCTATCCATAAAGCTGTTATACTACACTTTACCATCTGAATTAGGCATACCTCAGTAGCAGCAGAGCAAATCTAATCCCCATGCGAATTTAAACCTTAAGTGGGTTGTGTTGAAGCCTAGAAGCAAACAACCATTAACTCGATCTACTTTTCATTGCTTTTTGTCCTTAAACAAGACAGAGCAGGTTTGCTGGAAGCCTTCAAGCAGGACAGGGGGGTGTGGACTAAGATTAAACTAATCTTAAACTCCTCTAGTGTAATAAAACAATTACATTCTCTTGCACCTGGTCCACCCCACCTTGCCTCTCTATTACCTCTGTGCACAAACATGAGGCACTCAGGGCCTTGAGTTTTTGTTTTGTACACAGAAGAGAGACTCAAGATCACCCAAGATCCCAAACGTCAGATCAGTATGGGGATGGTAATCATTCCAAAGACTGTGCACAGTAGAACCTACAATCTTTTGCCTGTAGATACTTGGAGTCGACTTGAAACGTAGGTATGGTGGCTAACGTTAATTTATATGCTAATGCATTTGATTGAACTCTGTCTTTACACCGTGTCCCATCTCTTGTGATTGTTTACACTACTACGATTCCTTTTAGCTGGTTAGCTAAAGTGACGCATAGCGAACAGCTAGCGGTTTGACACCTGTATTGCATCTGCCACTCAAATCAGCCACAGCCCTGATTATGCACAATTTTGTGGCTTAATATATTTTTACTGATGAATAACATAAAAATTCACCCCTGTATAACTGTCAAGAACAAGACATTTAGCTATTGGGCCTAAAAGCATTTTTGTACCAGGATCTTTAATTCTGTTGTAAAATGTTGACATGGGGCTTGACCTCTACAAGGTACTGCACATTTTGGCACTTCGGTGTTGGCTTCATTTTTTTTTTTTTTTTTTTCAACTGGATCTTAGCCTGTGATGCACACTAGATCATCAAATAGCATAATATTCTATAGCCTAATGTATGTGATTTCATAAACAGAACAGACTGGATGACTATTCAGATGCATCCATGCTTTGGCTAAACACATTCATTTAGGACCAGATTCCTTTAATACCACTAATGATGGGCCAGTCCAACAGGACATGGACTGTCTGGGGGTCTGCAAGATGGACTTAGACACATCAGATGAATTACCTTCCTGTCATCTGGACATAAATACCCCTTCAGATGTGAAATGAGGAAAGGGAGAGAGCCTTTGAGCATGTTCCAAGACAAACCCTGCCTTAGTTGGCACTCACAGAGAGTCTTTCCCAAGAGCCTGAGTGCAGGAAGAATCCTGCAGAGAAGAACCTGGACTTCCTCCTCTACTGCCTCAAGTTCATTTATAATGCTTCTATGGACACATGCACATGCTTGGCCACACATACCCCAAGAGTAAAGGATGCAGGCAGAGTATGTCCTGTTCAGCTGCCCTGCCATGTACAACTTCTCATTATAATCCGGGTAAAACAGTGAACGAAAAACAAAGACTAAACTGAATTTGGGAAAGATTGAATCTACACCAACTCAGCAGCAAGATAAATGAGCAGGAGGCTTTTATTTTAAAAAAAAAAAAAAAAAAAGAAAGAAAGAAAGAAACAAAACAAAACAAAACAAAACAAAACAAAACAAAACCAAAAACGGATAGATCTTCATGTGTGGTGTGCTGGCTCTTTAGGTGTGGTGTGATATGCTGCTCCTCGTGTTACAGATTTCTGTCTCCATTAAAGCTGAGAGATTCTGACTCATGGCCATGACCTAGGCTTTGTAATTTGACGCTTTTTTCTTTTTTTTTTAACACCTAATATGACACAGGGAAATGCATCTTTGTAATGCAAGAGAGAAAAAGAAATCAAAACCAATAAAGTGCAATTACTTAACCTTGTTATGTCAAACCTATAATTACATTCATTACATCAACGTCTTTTCACATTCACAGCTAAGTCTTAATCACACACACACAGGAGGTCATCATGCACGTCAAACAAGGAAACCATCAGGATAGAAAACACAATATCTAATTAGTATAAAACAGTAGAAATGGCTCCATTTCAGGGGAAATTCCAGTAAGTAGAAGGAGGAGTAGATGTAAGTGGAGCCCCATCCATTCTGACAATTTGGTACAGACAGGGTAACCCAACACACTGTTTATTTGACCACACTTTCCGTACGTGCGTATCATATTCAAAACCGCCAGCATCAGAAGAAAGGGCCCTTTCCTTCTCACAACAATGCCAGAGCTGTTCGGAAGTCTTTATGTAATACAAAGGGCTCTGCAGGGGGAGAACACACAGTTTAATATGCTATTCACCAGTTCTGTTATCCTGCACAAAACACGCATACACACACTCCAGTGATGCATCACAGCAGGGATCAGTCTACTCCGGGCCAATCCAGCATCTGTTTTGCACCCAGGGGCAAGATAGCCCTAAGAAATGCTTACCAAAATCACTTGGGTTTCTTTTTATCATGTATTCAAAGAGAAAAGGTTGTAGCTTTCATTCAAAGGATAAAAATGTTGTCCGGTATTACACCAGATTTCAAGGCCTTTCTCTTTTTTTAACACAAAGTCTCAAACTGAAGCTACAAACTCTCATCCTGCGCAGGGGTGCAGGCGGCAAACGACCTGGGACACAGTGCTGGATACACTCTGGATGGAAGGCCAGTTCAACACGAGCACAAGCACATACATACAGACACACTCACACACACATTATGAGCAAGTTGGAAATGCCGGTTAGATTAATCTGCTTGTCTTTGAGTAACTTTGTGTATAAGTGCTTTGGGTTGATAATGCAGGAAGATCGATCTGAGAGTCGGTATGTGATCACAAGCGGATTTGATTAGGCATACGCCCATCTCACTTAGGCAGGTAGCTGTCCAAAACCTGATATCTACTGTGTGTGAGAAGCACACTTGGCTATCAATGTACAATAAGTCCTCTACATATGAACTTTTGAGTTACGAACATTTAAAGATACGAACATGCGTTCACGCATGCTCAACCGCGGAAGTTAGATCACATGTCCGGTGAAGATCATCACGTGCATGCAGTGTGCATCCCAGGATGTCCACAAGCAAGTGTAAAGGTACAAGCTCTCGGAACGGAACTTGTTTGTATGTTGGGGACTTACTGTACTAGACATTACTCCAAAGCTCCAGACTGAAGCTCCAAAAAGTAGCTGTGGTGAAAATGAACATAGAATTTATAACCATCGCTAAATCAACCCATGCGATGCACATGTGTTCAGTACAACTTGTTCAGTGGTGACAGATGGAGTAATAGCAGACGCGACAGTGATACTAGTTTTTCCTTTAGTGTAAACATAAGAAGAGCTGAATCAGCTGGCTCGACTGCCACAAAGGGAGCCTCCTGTTGCCTTTATGAGCAAAGAGGCCAACTCTTCACCTTAAAAAATCCCTTATTAAAGATGTCAAGAAAGTTTAACATTTGAAAACATGAGACATTTCTGGCAAAAGGAATACCCCTGCTCACATTTGCTAGGCAGATGTCTTGATCAGAGAAAATCATGTCAGCCAAGTAGAAAATGATGAACAAGCCTTCACACGTTTTGTAAACCGAAAACCGCACAAGACATGTGACAAATAGTTCTAAATGCTATATTCTGGAAACAGTACTGTAAAGCTAAATTCTACAGGAATCTTGCTGGATCACTGATATCTAAACACAAATTACTTTTTTGCCCAGCTCTCAAAGCATTAATACAAAGACCACCCATATCTTAGGACAGCCTGTAAAAGATCTCCACAGGGCATTCATGGGTCTTATTATATTTACAACAAAGCCAGTAAAGGCCTGTGCGAAGCTTGTGTTATTTTACAATTCCAAGGTGCTTCACAAATCAGTCTTGGTTCAAACATAGACATTTCTTCTTTATTTACTTATCCTTCTAACAAAAGTTGGTAAATGTATGTAAGAATTTATAATTAGTTTTAGTGTCTGGTCTCTTTAATTATGAAGGCGTAAAAAGCAAAGACCACAATAGAAAAAGGAACGTAAACTACTGCTTGGCCAGTAGACAACAAGAACCATGATGGTGCGGACGCGACAGTTAAAGCCAAAAGGCACACTCTGTACTGTTTGTTGAATAGAAATTTGTGCCACTGATGATAGAAAGTAGGCAGTGATAGCTTAAAGAGTAATCTCAGACCACAGATTAAAACCACACAATTAGCTTCTGGGAGAACTGGAGTCAGATAGTGGAAGCAGTCCATGACCACACACATGTATACAGTAAGCGAAATAAAAAGAGAGAGAGGAACGGAAAGAAAAAGAGGAAGAGGGGAAAAACAGAGGTTAGGAGTACACCATGAGCCTGATTCGGAAGCTGTGTTTTATCCAGACGTCCGAACATCTGGCTTATAGAGGTATCCATAAACACATGTCGGACACACCTGAAGCAAGGAATGAAAAGAGAGAGGTGGAGAGAGAAAAAGAAATCTAGTGTGAGAGAAAGCAAGAAAGCGCAGATGGGCACAGCGCTTCTGCTGAACTGGAACATAAGCATACAGCAGGGATCATTGTGGGGCAACAGCCAGTGGAACGTTTATTTATGATCCCGTCTCAGTCTGGGGCCAGTGTCTTGTCCCACCACGGAGGCACAAACGCATGGAAAAAAGGCAAACCAATACAGTTCAGCCAATACAGTGGCCATTAATCAAAAACAGGATGCAGGATTGTCCTCTGGAAAGCTGTTTATATACAGTATAATAGCATGAAACATATAGTACAGTATATCAGTGTTCCAGACCCCAGAACCATTTCCACTATTAGTGCTGCTACTCTGCGGCTGCATGATTAATCAAAAAAAAGAAAGAAATATATCCATCATACAGTATATCTCGAGTCGATGTCTAAGATTCACTTACTTATTTCCTAGCATTCAGATCAAACTGCATTGACATGTTCACCAATTTACTCATCAGTCACACTCACTGGTCGCATTCACGCAGTGTCAATTTGCTAATCAGGCTAATCAGGAGATGGCAACTCCATCGTTCTCTCATCTCGCTTCCTCACAGCATTCTGATGTCACTCATGTGACGTGTGACAAGGAGTCAGACCTAAATAGACTAGTCAGTTTACTTGGTGAAGTGTGTGTTTGGCCTTCCAAATCTATTTCTGCGCCCTCGTACTGTATTTACACTCTCTCCCCTGTCCATGCTCAATAACACATAGTACACACGCAATTCCAGCCAATCAGAGGCTAGAGGATGGACAACACTAGTCAATCAAAAATTGGGGGGTTTGTTACATTCTGGCAACCTGCTTCTGAACATCTACTATCAATGTTTTCCGTGCCCCTTAATGTGTATGTTGTTACCAAAGGTAAAAATCTCACACGCACAAGCATGTACGCACACACTCATCAAATATCTACAGTACTGTCTGAACAGAGACAAGCATGTGCAGTTCTAATTGAGATATAAATTACTGTATTAGTTATTTAAGTCTGACGCATTGATTCTACCTGATACAGAGACTGAGAACAGAAAGCTACATCCACTTATACTACAGGTGTACTAGACATATGATAAGATTGAGCAATAAAAGCTCTGACAACAAATTAAAATGAATGCTTAATTCAAATAAATTCTATAAGCTATGTACATTATTTCTGTTATATATAATTTCATGTTCAACGCCTTAAAAGTTATTCACTTTAAGGGATTTAAAATAAGGAAAAGTGACTTTTGTTTGATGTTGTTACATGAGTTAGTACTATGCACAGTTGTGGCCAAAAGTTTTGAGACTGACACAAATATTAGTTTTCATTAGTTTGCTGCTTTTAGATTTTTGTTTCAGTTGTTTCTGTGATGTACTGAAATATAATTACAAGCACTTCATACGTTTCAAAGGCTTTTATCGACAATTACATGACATTTATGCAAAGAGTCAGTATTTGCAGTGTTGGCCCTTCTTTTTCAGGACCTCTGCAATTCGACTGGGCTGCTCTCAATCAACTTCTGGGCCAAATCCTGACTGATAGCAACCCATTCTTTCATAATCACTTCTTGGAGTTTGTCAGAATTAGTGGGTTTTTGTTTGTCCACCCGTCTCCTGAGGATTGACCACAAGTTCTCAATGGGATTAAGATGTGGGGAGTTTCCAGGCCATGGACCAAAAATTGCAACGTTTTGGTCCCCGAGCCACTTAGTTATCACTTTTGCCTTATGGCACGGTGCTCCATCGTACTGGAAAATGCATTGTTCTTCACCAAACTGTTGTTGGATTGTTGGAAGAAGTTGCTGTTGGAGGGTGTTTTGGTACCATTCTTTATTCATGGCTGTGTTTTTGGGCAAAATTGTGAGTGAGCCCACTCCCTTGGATGAGAAGCAACCCCACATATGAATGGTCTCGGGATGCTTTACTGTTGGCATGACACAGGACTGATGGTAGCGCTCACCTTTTCTTCTCCGGACAAGCCTTTTTCCAGATGCCCCAAACAATCGGAAAGAGGCTTCATCCGAGAAGATGACTTTGCCCCAGTCCTCAGCAGTCCATTCGCCATACTTTTTGCAGAAGATCAATCTGTCCCTGATGTTTTTTTTTGGAGAGAAGTGGCTTCTTTGCTGCCCTTTTTGACACCAGGCCATCTTCCAAAAGTCTCAACTTTTCACAGAACTTAGGTGCATCACAATCAACACGCTGAACAAGACATGAATATTTTTCCGACTTAACTGTAGTACTCATTAATGCTTTTGTAATAAATAAGCAATTTACAGAAATAAAATGAGCTGTAGTTTAAAGGGAAAAAACAGTGCATTTGCCCCAGCATAGTTTACTCTTTCTGCTATTGTTGTGCTTTACAAGTGTTTCAAGTTTAAAGATTGCTCTGAAAACTGGATTTTCCCCGCCAACATTGGGCCACACCGGGAGCAGTACATACAATCTATGGCGCTCCTTCCTTGTGCTTCCTCAACTGAATTCTCGGGCATTAGAAATCTAGGGCTTCGTGGCACAGGATCAGAGGCGTGGTGCTATTTGTTTAAAGACTGGAGCACATTTTTAGAATTAACTTTTTGCCCTCGTAGGAATTGTTTTTAGCCTTTAAAGTGAGCTATGTAAAAAACTGTTCCTACACTGGGAAATTAGCCGCAGACATTAGTCAACTATAACTAACCACATATCTATGTTAGACTGATATTATGAATAGCCCTCTTCCTCACTTATTCTCTGGTATTACACTCACTCACTCACTCATCTGTACCGCTTCATTCTGTATTCAGGGTTGCAGGGGGCACAGAGCCTATAACAGGAGGCTTAGGGTACGAGGCCGGGTACACCCTGGACAGGGTGCCAATCCATCGCAGGGCACACACACATACACTCTCTCACACCCTCATTCACACACTACGGGGCAATTTTGGGAATGCCAATTAGCCTAATCTGCATGTCTTTGGATTGTGGGAGGAAACCGGAGCACTCGGAGGAAACCCACCATGCACGGAAAGAACATGCAAACTCCATGCACACAGAGACGGGAATCAAGCCTGGCCGGGAATTGAACCCGGACCCTGGACATGCAAGGTGACAGTGCTAACCACTACACCACCGTGCCGCCTTCTGGTATTACAGAACAACAATTTGAATTATTAGCCACTTAATAAGGTAAAGGTTATAGGCACACATAGTCTTATACACTGATCAGTTATAACATTACAACGCAAAAAACATTATGCCCAGTAGTGTGTTGGTTCTCCTTGTGTTACTGGTGCAGCTCTGGCCCACCAGGGCATGACTCCAACAGGCGTCTGGTGGTGTACTGTGGTGACTGTGGGCAGCAGGCCTGGTTTTATTATTGTTGCTTAACTACCATTAGACAAAAATGTAATCTCAATGGGATTTTGCAAACGTTCTTTCTTGTACACTAGAGGGTCATTTGTAATTTTAGGACATGAAGGTCAAGTGCATTTGCAAAAAGGTTAAAAAGTTTGAATGTAAAGTGAGAACAACAAAGGAATGAAAAACCTCTAGTAAAAGCAAACATGGCAAACCTGACAAAAACACAAATGATTCCTGCTCCTCAGCTCACACACTATCTGGCCAAAAACAGTCACACACTCAAATATTTCATTGGACAACCTTTAGCTTTCCTTATGGCACAAATTTACCGTGGCATTGTTTCAGCCACTTTATGCAGTAAACCTTAAGTAGTGAACAGTAACAAGAATAAACACACACACACACACACACACACACACACACACACACACACACACACACACACACACACATACTTCATCCACAAATCATGCAGTGCTGTCAAAGGCATTGATATCATAGACAGGTTTGGTTAGGCTGCCCAGAAGAAGAGGAAATGTGCGAGTGTGTGGAGAATAAAGAGTACAGAAACGTACAAAATCTCTAGTGTAGTTTTACAGAGGCATGTCAGCCAGACATCTCAATTCATCCTCTGCTGCATTGCTTTGACGGTATCTTGGCAAACTGGGTCAATGCAACAGTTTATGACTTAATGATACAGCGAACCAGACATTGCAAAGTGATTTAATTTTATATCTGCTGAGCTTTTATACTTGGGCCAAATGTCAAGTTTTATGATTATGTACAAGAGCTGTGTAAAGGGAGCCTGACTGAAATATGAGAAATGTTTTGCTGTTTAATCCATCATTGGTTCTCCAGAGACCTATGGAAAATATCAACTGCCTCCACATTTCCCTATTTATTTCTAAAACACTTTTAAGCCCTTTCATATTTGAATATAACAGGCCTTGCACATATCACATTCCTACAGCTGTGCAGTGTAATCAGTTACGCAGTTTAAACCATTTTTGTTGGTCTGTATGAAAATTTGTTTGCAATTAATAAACAAATAACGTATTTATAATTTGTAATTATTTACAAACATTATGTGGTCTAAAATTGAAAAATTTCTTAAATACGTAATGCAGCTTTAAAAGGAGAAAGAAAAAAAACTTCTGTATAAATACTCACAGTTTACCAGAATATCACTGCTTTTTTTTTTTTTGTTTGAGTTTATGAGTGGTTGGGACTTTACCACCATGTACCAGGCTGCAGTGTGGAGCAGAAGATCGGAAGTTTGGTAGAAAAAAAAATTCTCTCTATGTATGACACATGACATCAGAGCTATGCCACGTTGGGATCAGGACCCGGAGTAAACGTTGTTGGAGCAGGTCGATTTTTTTAATGTACAGAAGACAAAGGAAAGGAAGTCGAGCTGGCAGTCAGATATGACGTCACAAAAAGAAGAAATTACATTATGCCAGTCAGTAACTGTATTCATTGATATACAGGATACATTTTGATTATTAAATGCTCATTTCAAATCGATGCCATTGGTTTCATTTTCTTATATTTGGGAAAATATAAATAAATCTGTTAATTAGATAATACTGTGAGTGGGTACAAACAAAAATCCTGGAGCAGAGGTTGAGTTGGCCAAACTTTCTGAAGGAGAGGTGAGATTGTCCAGAATTCCTTTAGGAGGGGGTTGGAAAATGCATTTCTACACACACCTCTAGTATGTTTACTCAGTTTTTCTATGGGAACCGAGTACAATACAGCACTCAGACGGGACAATATAGTCATCCACAAGTAAAAGATGTCTAATAAAAAAACTTCCATAAACACCAACACTACTGAAACAACTGCATGCACACAAAGCATTGAAAACGACCCCTTTGAGTTTCTCTCCACAGAGCAGAGCAGAAAAATCTAGTCTTTACTACTGAGTGAGACTTTATACATCGCCCTGCCTCCCACTATCTCCATCTCTTTTTCAAATCAGAACCATGTGCACTTTATTGGCTTGCCATTCCGACCTCTAACTTACCACTGCCATGGAAGATGGGGAAATCTCAGGGGTGGAGGAAAGGTGATCACTTACAAGCAATGTTAAAAGTCAATAAGTTGCCTGAAATCATTTTTGTTTGAGGCATTTGCATTTTCAGAATGTTCACATTCCAAGGTCAAGATTGTGACAGAGGCAGAGTACAATCGTCCAATGCCAGCTTGCTGTCAGTTCCACCCAGCGCCATGGCGACATTGTCTATACTTGATGTGAACGGGAAACTCTACCTACAACCTCATTTCAGCCAATCTTTAAATCTTAATGATACACTTTAGACTGGAACTTACCGCCAGAGTCTAAAACTTCTCAAATCTTTTGCTCAGTACTTCTAGTCTGCACATCCGAGCAATTCATATCTGGCCAATCCAACAAATGGTATTACCATTAACACAGATTCTCTAACAGACAGTCTACCCTGAACTACGTGGGACATTCAATAAATAAGGTGAATTTTTCAGTATAATACAGATAGAAGCTTACTTTTTTTGTTGTTTTTTTTTCACATGGATTTAATTTCTTTTGCAGATTAAAAAAAAACTTTGAGAGTTTTGGCGATTAACAAAGATGGCCGACCAAGAAGCATGCTCCAGGATTGAACTGCGGTCAGTTATCAAATTTTTGGTTGCTGAAGGGTACAAACCCGTTGAAATTCATAGGAGAATGTCAACTGTGTATGGTGCCACATGTTTCAGCCAAAAAAATGTCTACAAGTGGGCTAAATTGTTTAAAGAAGGACGGAGCAGTGTTGAGGATGAAGGCAGGCCTGGGAGGCCTACAGAAGTGAGGTCTCCTGAGGTGATCGAATCAGTCAATGACCTCATTTAGTCTGACAGAAGGGTGACAGTTTGCAAGGACTTTGAGCTTATCTGTTGGGACAGCACACAAAATTGTCCATGATGACCTTCGCTACTCGAAGGTCAGCTGCTGGTGGGTGCCAGAGATGCTTACTGCAGAGCACAAACAGAGCAGACCATCAACGAGCTGGGCTGGGAACTGCTCCCTCACCCCCCTTATAGCCCAGACCTTGCCCCTTCAGACTTTCACCTGTTTGGTCCCTTGAAAGCATTCACGAGAGGCACAAAGTTTGAAAGTGACGATGAAGTCAAAAGTGTTGTGAGCGTCTGGCTGAGACATCAGTCCATAAGATTTTTACGCTGAGGGAATACAGAAGCTTGTGCACAGATGGGAAAAGTGTGCGACAGTGCTGGGAGACTACATTGAAGAAAAAAAAAAGAAAAGAAAGTAAGCTTCTATCTGTATTACAAGTCCTTATACTGAAAAATTAACCCTCGTACATTTTAGACTCCTCAGGCTTTCTTCGAGTGCCAGGCCTGGGTGCCAATTCATAGGTAGGTGTTGAAATTATACAAGTTCATTAGTTAGGGGTGGTTTCTCACACCTAAACGTGACCGGACTAAAACGTGACTGGACGTCCTAACATGACTGGACTAAAAGGTCTGACTCCTAAAACTGCCTAGTTGAAACAACAGCCATGCCTGCCAAAGGAAATTGACTTATGACATGTAGATGTTGAGATTTACATATAAATTAAAAAAAGAAAATAATAATAGTCTCACATAAAAGAGGTGCTGTTCCTGACATAACCTGAGCATAGCGATGTGTGCATTTTTATGGTATGTATGTGTGTGAACACACTTGAGTGGGAAAAAGACACAAAAATTGGTTTACCATACATCATGGACTGCAAATGAAGTAGTCCGATTTAAGTGGACAACTGTAGTAGCAGATTCAATTTGCCTTTCTTGAAGTCACTGAGCATAAAATAAAAATAAAAAGTCTAGGCAAGTCTAAGTTTTTTCTGGACCATTTTCTCTAACTGTATCCCAACAAATCTACTTTGCTGGATATTCACCTACATTTCCAGTATTTTGTCTTTTTAGTTACCGAAATGGGACTATGAAAGCCTGTTCACACAATTTTTATAAAGTAATCATATCAATTAATTTAGTTTCTTGGAAGTATGATGAAGTATCTTAATATTAAGGCAGATTATTTGATTGGATTTGATATTAATATTAGACAGACACTGCAATCTCTAATGACAATAGTGTTTAAAGATAGCCTGGGAAAAGCATTGGGAGCTTGCACCATCTGTCAGAAGAGTATAATGTAAAAGTGTAATGCGATTTTACTGTGACAGGCTGCAAAGTGCCTAAAGATAAAAATTGGTTGTTTATGAAACAACCTCAACAGCAACCTCATTTCCCCTCTCGTCTCTTCCAACCACTCAGCATTCAGCGTCACCAGTGTACTTAATCACCAGCGTAATCATGTGTCATCAGGGTTTTTTTTTATGGTTGAATGATTCATAGGTGACTGTGTGGCTTAACATACAAAGGAAAAAAAAATCCTCTAAAACCTATCAGGTACAGGGACTGGCCTGAAAAAAAGTCCTTCAAGAAACATGGAGATCTATTCCTTAAGACTAAATTAAAAATACAAGAATGTCAGGTTCTTTGGAAGCAAAATATTTTTTAAAAATGAGGTTTACTTTGTGTAAATATTGGATTATGTTCAACGTGTCTCAAAATATTTAACCTGGCTTAACATTGCTCTGGCTGTAAATTAGTAAGAGAGTGTTTATTCTCATTAATTGCACACTCAAGGATTTTCCCAGATTTTTTGCAAAAGGTGTTATTGAAAATGAACTAAAACATGGCAACCATCCCTAACTAGCTAATTATTAAAACAGACCAATTATTTTATAGCATAGAAAATAACCGTTTAAAATCACAATATGTACTCAAAATGGGAAACTGATACATTTCACATACATGTCAGATACATTATAAATTTGGATTTATATATAATATATAAATATAATATTATATACACAATTTCATGACCTATATTATATATATACAGTATATACAGTACAGACCAAAAGGATGGACACCTTCTCATTGAAAGAGTTTGAATTTGTATTATGGCAAGAAAAAAGCAGCTAAGTAAAGAAAAACGAGTGGCATCATTACTTTAAGAAATGAAGGTCAGTCAGTCCGAAAAATTGGGAAAACTTTGAAAGTGTCCCCAAATGCAGTCACAAAAACCATCAAGCGCTACAAAGAAACTGGCTCACATGCGGACCGCCCCAGGAAAGCATGACCAATAGTCACCTCTGCTGCGGAGGATAAGTTCATCCGAGTCACCAGCCTCAGAAATCGCAGGTTAACAGCAGCTCAGATCAGAGAGCAGGTCAATGCCACACAGAGTTCTAGCAGCAGACACATCTCTAGAACAACTGTTAAGAGGAGACTGTGTGAATCAGGCCTTCATGGTAAAATATCTGCTAGGAAACCACTGCTAAGGACAGGCAACAAGCAGAAGAGACTTGTTTGGGCTAAAGAACACAGTAAAGAACACAATAAAGAAAACGCTTTGAATGCGAAGGTGTGTCCAAACTTTTGGTCTGTACTGTATATAAATAAAACAAAGGTCATGAAATTGTCTAATTAAGGAGTCAAGGCAAGGCTTGTGCTAAAATCAGCAAGATTTATCTATTCCCTTTTTCATATGAAGGTGCTACAGTAGCATAGGAGTCTCTTAAATCCTAACACAAATCCACTGAACCTTTATGAAGGCACTTTATTAACGGACATTTTTGTTCATTTTTGTCACATTTCATTGTAATTTATTTGAATTAATTTTGGATTCAATAATGTCTCTTATGTGTGAATCCAAATCTTATTAAACTGAAATAAACTAATATAAGTTTATAATATGATTATGAAATAATATAAGTTAGACTACCACTATGAACTACAGTTACAAAGTAAACTAAACATTACCAAAAATTTATGAAAACCACTGACCTGGATTATCTTTATTAGAATTATGATTTTGCAATCATATAAAAAAATTACAATATAAAAAAAATTAATAAGAAAATATCAAATGCGCCGACATATTCGTTTAAATTTTACAACACCGCTAATGCTCCTTTTCATTTTAAGAGAATAAGACCGCACTAGACCACATCATACTGTAATGCTAACACTGCATGTTTTAGACAGGATTGTTTCATGTAGCACGAGGCAGAACCCGACTACAGAAAACATTCACCAGACACTAAATAGAAGGTAATTAAAGAAGTACAAAAAACCTTAATGAAACTACTAATCCTTGCAAGATATATCCTCTCCAAAGCTAGAGCACATTACAGAGGAAAAAAAACACTTTTAATGGTTATCAAAAGGCTTAAAAGTATAACTTCCTGTTTACAAAAAAATTCTACACTACTCTGGAAATTTATCTTTAATCTATGACTTCTTTAAAAGTCCATTCAACCTATTTTGACATGCTCCTACCAGAGTACACTAGTAAATCAAGCAAACGCAGTAATAACTACTGCAATCTTTAGCATCTGACTGTTTAAAGATTAACCAGAAACGCAAATGGATCTACGAAAACTTCAGTCACACCTAAAACACACACACACACACACACACACACACACACACACACACACACACACACACACACACACACCTTCAAACAGTGGCAACTTGCTGCAGATGTACCAACTATGTACTGTATATATAACCATTCTGGTCTATACATAAAAAAACAAGACAGTGGTTACATTGCTAGATGGCATGGTGAAGGAATTAAAGCGTTTTCTCCTCTTTATCATTCTGCAAAGACACAGTGGACAGCCAAAGAGAAAGCAAACCAAACTGGGATCAAACTTTACCCAGTGCTCTAGAATGTATTTGCTTTTACATAGCAGAGTAATTAAGTGATAAGATTTCAATCGAGAGATTTCATGCGCAGATCGGCTCCTTTCCACCTGAGGGGGAAAAAAAAATAATAAATTCTGAGTTGTGATTGGGCCACTGGGAAATTTTTGTTGCCATACCCCTGCTGATACTTGGCACGGTTGGCATGCCCACGCCTACTTTAACACTTATAGCAGGATTTTCTTGCAGAGCTCAAGCATGCAGCAAAATCTCATGAGAACTTTTTTCTCTTTCTTCATCCCTCCCTCCTCTCTCGTCCCATAATCCCCACAGGCAGGAACCTGAATAACTAAGCATTTTAGGTTACACCAAATCTGATTTGTTGAAAGCAAGTGTGGTCTCTGTTAAAGTATGTAAAGAGCGCAAAGATCCATTTTTTGGTGTTTACTTACAGTGGCCTCCTGAAATGAAAACGAGTTCCTCTCCATTATGCTTGTGTCCCGAGAGATTCATATGATTACCAGAGCTTGAGTTACATTTGGAAAGAGATTCAAAGACAAGGGGCAGAGATGGTGAAGGAGCAGGCACGCTGGGGAAAGTGCACCAGAGTTAAACATTAAAGGAGAAGGAAAAAAAAAAAAAAAAAACATCTTATCGCCTTAGTAGGTTTTCAAATTACGAGGGTCAACAGTCAAAACTACTAGTGTCAAACTTAATGCCATTTGCATGGGTGCATTAAGCACATTATGTTGGTATTTATGTGACCACTTATACACATGTTCTCCATCTCACACTCTCTCACACGCGCTTGCACAGCAAAGTCCACAATTGTAAGAGCAGCGAGCATTTTTAGGCCAAGGTTATTATTGTCACTCAATCACAATCTGCCCCTCCCAAGAATTCAATGCAAGAGATGGCAGCATTCCAACTGAGAGACTGCCACTAGCCAAGTTTCTGCATGTCTATGCTTTTAATCCTGGAATGAACAAAACCTTACCAGTCCTTATCTAGCCTTTTTGAAACCAGAAACTGTCTGTTCCACTGTCAAATTTGGCTTTTTACAAAGTCTTCTTCAATCAATTGAATTTATGCTTAGTTACATTTAATCTATGTAGTAGCACCTGTATTCCTAAATAGAAGGTTGCATTACAAAAGTTTTCCCAAGTCAAAAGTGGCACTCAGGCTTCAATGAAGATATGTACCTATAGGTTGTATAATAGCAGGTCATGTCATGATGAGCTGAGCCCAACAGATGCACAACGCACATGGTCGACTTTATTGAAGTTGAAATTAAGGTTATCTGCGGCGGTACTCTAAAGAGCCAGACATACCGCTTTGATCTTCAAAGGCAGATGAGTTGGCAATACAGAGATAATCCTACCAATCTACAACCATTACTCTATAGAGTGAGATTGGGGATTGCTTTCAAGGCACTTGAACCTTTGCACACACTGTGCACTTGCACGAAGCCACAGTGCCACCTGCTGTTTGTTCATGAGCAAGATTTAAAAAAAATAAGGAACATTATGAGACCACTACATTATGGGATACCCCTTGTCATTTAACTTTTAGCGTTCTTTCCTACAACACACTTACTTTAAATATGGAAGGGCTTTATATTATATGAAAACCTCTAACATGCACTAACACACACTTTCTTCATTAGCATGATCTGTGGGTACTGCATTAGGGAACAAGAAACTGAAAACCAGTCAAAAAGTATTTCCCATGGCATTTTTTTACACAGATATTTCTGTTCTTGACTGATTATTCTAACAAATAAAAGCATTATGGGCACCGACTTGATCATCTTGAAGTTGAATCTTCACAGTGAGCAGCTCACACTCATGGTGGGGATTAGAAGCTTTGTTGTACTTACAAGAAGTAGAACACCACCATCTGGTGGTAACATATTGGTTTCTCAAGCTTGTTTATTTTTCTTGAAACCAAAGGTTGGGAATCACCAGGGATATCATGTCTGTCATGACAAATTTCCAATTTTATATTCAACTTTTTTCCCTGATTTTATTACTATTCTAAACAAACTTCACAAATAATTCACTCCTAACATACAGGATGCTGTGCTGCCTGCTGAAGTGTGAAGAGTTTAGAGCACGGCACGTGTAGGGTTACAGACGAACAGCAGCGTTTTGCCATCTCAAATGCATACAAATAAATAAGCATTTTGTTAAAAAAAAAAAAAAAAATATATATATATATATATATATATATATATTCAATCAGTATTATTCAATCAGTGTTGTGAAATATAAATTGCCACACAAATGAAGCATCAGAACAACAAAAAATACATGGATAAAACATGGAATTAATAGAAACAATCATCATGTATGTCAATGTAAGTAATCTTATGTCAATGTAAGTAAAGCATCAGTGCCCTTGGCTTTCCAGTACGCAAGAATGTATGTACCAGACAACAGCTGTTAGCAAAAAAAAAAAAAAAGTAATCACTGATAAGACCAGATTTATATTCCTCACTCTTATGGATCTCATAGTGGATCATAGTCTTGTGGATCTCATACACATCCATACCCAAGAGCACTGAGCATAACTGATCCTCATACTGTGAAGATGGTACTGCAGCATCCGTAAAATGCTAGAATACGTCTGGACATGGACATAGAGGGGTGTACTGTATATATTTCAATGTACAGTATGCATAAGACAGATTTGGAGTATCTATTTTAAGTTCTATTAATCTATTAAGTTGTGTAAAGCGGCTTTGCGACAATGACAATTTTTAAAAGCGCTATACAAATAAAATTCAATTAAATTGAATTAAGTTCATCCTCATGGTAGTTAAGTTCGAATCCCGGGTGGTGCTGTAACCTCTCGCAGCCGGAGGTCTAGAGAGAGCTGATTGGCCGAGCTCTCTCAGAGGAGAGGGATGAGAGGTACTTAGTGCTCCCACATTAATTAAGGCTCTACAGCCAGTCAGGGGCGTCTGTGAGCTCACGCAGCGGAAGGAGCGGATAGCGCTATCCTCCGTCCCCAACGGTGCGCGAGCGAGCAGTTCGAAAAGATGCGGTCGGCTGGCGTCACGTGGTTCGGAGGAAACACGTGATAGTCTTCGGCCCTTCCGGCTGAGTGGTAGTAGTAGCCTTAATGTGGGAGCCCCCTAGTGATGGGGAGGAATTAGACACGACTAAATTAGGGAGAAAATCGGGGAAAAATCCAAAAAAATAAAAAAATTATTAGAAGTCACTCATCATCTATACCGCTTAATCCTGTATTCAGGGTCACGGGGGGCCTGGAGCCTATCCCAGGAGACATAGGGCACATGGCAGGGTACACCCTGGACAGGGTGCCAATCCATCGCAGGTCACAGCACACACACATACACTCACTCATTCACACACTATGGGCAATTTGGGAACGCCAATTAGCCTAACCTACATGTCTTTGGACTGTGGGAGGAAACCGGAGTACCCGGAGGAAACCCACCAAGCACAGGGAGCAAACTCCATGCACACAGAGACGGGAATCGAGCCTGGCAAATTATTAGAAGTCATAAACGTAAAAAACATATGACTTTATATGACTTTAATACACTTTTATAACTTTATAAAGTTATAAAAGCGTATTTATTAATTAATTAATAAAATTTATAAAAATGCTTAAACCATCCTCTATTACATGCATACATCTTTTCATGTAAGAATCATAATGTGTCTTCATATTATAAATTATTTACTTATAGGAACTGTAATTTACACAGACGTGTATTACTTACTATAATCCAATTCAAATAATTTTGATTAGAAATTGCAACTGTTTGAATGCTTACATGGACTCTGATCCCATACGATGCACATATATACGTTTAAAGCACATATATAATATATACTTAATATCTGAAAGATGGTTTTGCCCACTGTGAAGCAATGAATCAGACAGAAATATAGTAGAAGAACAAGTAGAACTTTAAGAAAATTCAGTTCGTTCAGTAGAAGAAGATAACCAGGATAGACCCATATTTGTGTTCCCGCTGACCTCAAATCACTATCATAACTGTCTGAACATTTTACCTTGTTGCTGTTTTATGCCTTCATAGTTCACTGACCAGGGTTGTTCTGTAAATATGCTCAACTATTGAAGCCAAGACATTTTTTGCAATGAAAGGGTGCTGCTGCTTATTGCTTTCATGTTGCAATCTGGATAAAGTAGAGTCATGTGACCACATACACACACACACAGGAGTACAGTATGTTCCCTCTCACAGTACAAATATTAAAGTATTAACAGAATTAAAAAATAAACAAAATAATTTATTTAGCACCCCTTCCTCCACCAATTATCAGGAGCGAGTGGATGGAAGTTTGGGGTTCCCTGCTGGAACTGCTACCCCGCGACCCGATTTTATATAGACGGTTGAAGATGGATGGATAGATGGAGTGGATGAAAGTCTGAAGAAAAGAATGGTGAGAGTCTGTTCTTCTCATTTTTGTGAGTTTGTGATTTAGTGATCAGAAATGGACATCACCTAACATTAAACTATGGGAGGAAGCTGGAAGCCCAGCAAACTCCAAGCCACAGCCGCGGGAATCGAACCCAGACCCCGGAGGTGCAAGGTGACAGTGCTAACCACTAAGCTGTCTGTAATTCTCTCCCAAATTAAATAAATACATAAGTAAATAAATAAATCAGTGCCACATGAGGTATTCTGTAAGCACAATTTATATTCATGTTTTATTAGCATCTGCAGTATAAGCAAGTCACTTTAATAATAACTTGAACCCTGAATTCAAATTTTAGATCTAATTTTATTTATTCTAATTTCAGAATTCATTAATGTGTTTTAAATAACTGAACTAAATATAATTCTAAAACTATAATTTATATGTCTTAGTTTAAATTATCACATTTTGTTAAGAAATACTGTAAAATGGGGAACAGTGATGGATATTTGGATTTGTGTAGAACAGAAAGACCTTGTGGTGGAACAAAGTCCTGCAACTCAGGAGCAGATTCTTACATTGTCCACATGATGGCAGCAAGGACCAGAGAAATGCACTGTTCTCGCACCACAGTTGCTGAGGTTTCATGTGTATAAAGAACCACTAAACACTTGGCAGCCAATAAACTGACAATCAGTTCTGATTGGAATGTGGACCAAAGGACTATTCCCAATACAGACAAATAAGGCATTTCTAAGGAACGGTCCTTACTAAACCAGTGGCAGCTATTATAGGCCAAGTGGTACAATCTTTAATGGAATTACTGTCTTTAAAATTTTTTTAAAAAAACTCCCCTTAACAAAAAAAGGATAATAAAGTGCGAACAAAAGAAAACAATGGACAGGCAAGTAATCCAAGCCAGATGTGTCCATGCTAGTAATACCTAAAATATCCTCTTGCATTATGCTGGTTTTGTAGAACACATAGAAAGGTAGACCATAATCCCACATGGAACGTACATCCATTGACTTGTGGAGACCATACAAACTAAAATGCCTCCCTATTGCTTTTTTATGCTTAAACCTCAACCATTTTCCAACCATTTCAGATAAATTGTCAAGGACACCAGAGACCACAGGGTGTAACCAAACACACGGATATCCAATCAACATATAAGCTACACATTTACTGCGTTTTGGACATAATATTAACTAATGTAAAAGTAATCATTGTTGGATGTTTTGTTTTCTATGGGTTATGTCTGTCCAGCTTTGGCTTGAAAATATGGCCAGGTTTGACCTTTGTCTGTCTATTAGATCAGTGTTAGTTTGTCCAGAGCATTCATTAGCTCATGCACACAGGGGTGAGCTTCAACAAGCTATGAGACTCAGCTGGGGCAATTAAAAAAAAAGCCTTGCAGTCACTAAGGGATGAAATCCTTCAACATTTAGCAATCCAGCCAGGCCCTGATCAGTTTAGGATACATTTACTTAATACGATTATAATCCACATAGGTCACGTCAGCTATTTCAAAACACAGAGACAACACTGACGCTTAGATTAATTTGTGACAAAAATATTCCTACTTTAACAAAACAAGGAATGAAAAGCATGCACCAGCAATTTATGGTTAGAGGTAGATAAAATGAAACACTAATTTAAGCAAAGTCTGATGAACGTCCCGTAAGTCCGGTGTTTGGACCAGTTATCTCTCAGTGGATTGAGGGGCGAATCCACTGAACATTTCCTGGCTCTTTGTGGAGCACATATACAAAGGATGTTCATGTCAAACCAGGACTTTTGATTGTGCAGAAAAACAGAACACAGTTATGAGAGTAAAAACTACCTTTATTTCTCAATATAATCCCCCTGCTACACTATTGCACTTCTCTCAGTGTTTCACTTGTCGGACTGCCTGCTTCACTACTGAAACGCTGGCCTCCAAGGAACTCTTTAACATCCCAACATGGAAATTGCTTGGAGCGAGGTCAGGACTGTACACTCATTACTGTAATGTGCAAATGGTGTTTGTGAATGCTTTTGTGTACAGTTCCCACATACAGATCTGTTACAAGTTGGCAGCAAGTTATCCATCGATTTTCAAGGATCAGACATTCCACTCTCTGAATGTTTCCAGAATCGACTGGAGTGGTTCCGAGCCAGCTCAGCTTCAATCGTCACCCAAAGACATGCAGACTTCTTTAAAACGTTAGTACCATTTTAATGTTTAATGTTTTACTAAGTCTCAGCAAGCTACTGTGCTTGAGGTCTTCCGTAATTGTAATCTGTTTTATACCTTGATTTACAAGAAATTTCATCATGAGTTCCACTTGGACTTGAATGTGCTTCCTAGATTTTAATATCGAGCGCATATGGATTCTTTTTAATGAATGCTGGCTCATGATCACCTGTAATTTGACTGCAAACAAACAACTTGGCCACTATTTGCACAAGAGAGGGGGTACCAAATTATAAGTTGAAATGTTTAACAATAACAATAAATGTATTTATTATGTAAATTGTAATACACATTATTAAATTATATCATTCAAAAACTAAGTTGTTGTTCTTTGTTTCTTTTTCATCCCACTGGCTTCTGCATGGGACGCTTGGAACTCGGTCACCTGTACAGTTACAGTAACAGTATACAATCCTGGACAAGGGTTGAATTACACTGTGGCTTTTGTGATTGTAATCAGCTCTGTTATTGATTTAAATGGTTGCATACCCCCGCCCCCCTATAACCCCAATGTCAGGCTTCCAGTGGGGAGACCTGAGGCCACGTCCCTGCACATCTCATACCATTGAGAGGGAGATCTTCCGGATCCAATCGCCTGCTTTACTCGCAATCTAAAATCTATGTGCTAAAAAGGTTCATTGATGACACGAAAATGAGTGATAGAAAACTGATAACAGAAGATATCATTTTAAATATTTTCCGCTGCATGGATGACCATCACCCTTATCTAAATCCACCTCTGCGCATACATAGAGGTGAGCGGCAGCACGGTCAAAAACAGGGTTACTAGCCCAAACATAAAGATCAATAATACTGTTGGCATTAAGGGGTGTATTTGCTCTGCAACAATGTTTAGGAAGGTATTACATTTTAGCATAATATTGCCATGAATGCCAGTACTCTTCTAGCAAATTCTTAGGCTTGCCTGTTTTTCCTACTTCCAACACAACAACTTCAAGAACTGAATGTTTACGCGCTGCATGATATATGCCACTCCTTCAGAGGTGCCACTGTATTCATTTTACCTTCCAGGTTTCCTTCCTGGTTTTAATTTTATGGCTGATACATGCTTCTTTTTTCCAAAACAGTCAGTATGATTTGTGATTCATTTCATCTATAACAATTATATTGTAATATGTATATTATAATACATATGTATGGTATAATATATTGATATACTGTATATAATACATATGCTGAGAACAACTAAGAAGATTTGAAACTACTGGAATTGGGTTAAGAACATATTAATAAAACCTTTAAAGAAACTTTGCTGAAACTGGAAGAAATACGGACAGAAAAAAATTATGAATGAACATCACTTAAATGCATAGTAAAAACATGGTTAAAACGTATGGAATCACAGGAGTAGAAATCACTGCTTTGTTTAATAGTAAAAGTAAGAGCATTTTACACACACGATGTGACAATGTGACAAGAACTCACAGGACTGGTATGCAACAGCTGTGTGTCCAAAAGATTTGCTGGAGTAACTAATGGGGGTTTGCATCACTTACATTTGCTAAGGTGGTATAAAGATTGGACTTTGAAGCAATGGAAGAAGGTCATACGGTATGATGAGTTCAGATTGACCAGATTCCAGAGCGATGGACACATCAGGGAAAGTAGTGTAGGGGATGGAGTGATGCACTTATGATCCACAGTGCCCACTGTACAGGCCTCTGGAGGCAGTATTATGATCTGGAGCTGCAGTTGGTCAGGTCTAGACTTAGCAATATTATACAGGGTTTTTCTTCTCTGGTCTTATTCCCAAGATTTAAGATATGAAACACTGGTTATGGCAGCATGAGGAATCAATTTCACTCAAAGTAGTCACCACACTGTACACTGTAATTAAAGGTGGTCAATGACCGCCTTCTTTTTCTTTTTTTCTTTTATAAAATTAATATAATTGAACAACAGAATGGAAAAGAACACAACTGAACAAAATGAACAGCAAAAAATTGACATTTAAAAAACATGTCTACAGTTCATGTTATGTATTAATATATAAGCCCCCTTTAACAACTCTCTCATATACTGAACTTCCATGTATGTTTATTACTCCTTTTTATTAATTTTTTTAAGGATGCCAATATTGCCCCCAAGAGCTGCTGTTTTGAGGTATACTGCCACCCACCTTCACCCACCCTCACAGATTTTCCTTTTATGGTTACTCCACAGATCCTCAATAGAGCTCTGGCGATGATGGGTTCACACAATAATGTTTTTCTCGCTTTAAGCCCATAGCAACCAAGGAGTCAGTGGTGCTTTCTGCAGCATGAGCAGTATGTTGCCTTGCATGAAAAGATTTTCATTTCAAAAGGATTCTTCTTTTAACCTTGGCACAAAATGGACAATTAGGAAGTCAACATAGTCTGCAGGATACAACGCAAGTGTCTTGGAAAAGCAGTATTGCTCATGTTTTGTATGTCGTGTGAGACACTGCAAAACATACACAGCAATTATGTAGAGCTTACTTAGCATAAAGCTGCGCAAGAGAGCCAGAACAAACGTTTTTCCTAAATCTCCCATTACCTTCTTGAAGACTGTCATTCACTTACTCAATCTCTCTCTCTTGCTCACTCACACACACACACACACACACCAAACATGTTCCCACACACCAGCCACAAACACATACAGCTCTGAACAAAGGTGCCATTTTCCTCAGGAAGGGTCAGCAGTTGCCTCAGTCAGACAGGCGCTTGTTCTTCGTCGGACGCTGCCCAGTCTCAGGCTCGGCCACTCTGCCACCTAAATTCCACCCCCATCCAAGGCCCTACTACCCTGGAGACAAGCTCCTTATTGTTTCTACACCCAAATAAATGACAACTTTCCTGCTCAGACAAACTTTAGAGCCATTCTAAACACACACAAGAGAAATAGAGAAACGGTCAGAGCCAACGGTTAAGGGGTGAATGGATAAACAAGAGATAACTTCTAAATCACTCTGTCTATATGTTCCCATGCTTCCCACACACACACACATTCATTATATGCTGTATGTATATTTTATAAAGTATATACATATTCACACACGTTGACACCCTTTATAAAGATGGTTAAATATTCTATAAAGACTGGTAATTAGCTTAGACATGAGAAATTAATTCATATAGGCTCTCCAACTATTTTTATTCTTCATTCCAGCTCCCATTTGTTTAAAACTTTTTAATCATTACTCTTTAAACACCATAACAATGCATAGTCTATATGCGTGTCAGTGGCCGCTATCATACTCTTGTGAAATATAGTAAAATAAAAACTAATCATTGACCACTAAAGAATAGTCAGAATGGTCAGGAAGTATAAATATGAATACAATAAAATATAAGTAGAAACAGGTCTCAGTTCCATATAAACACAAACAACGTGGTGTCCTATACACCCACCATTTATAATAACTTCCTATGGACATTATGATGTCAATTTCTATAGACATTAAAATATTAAGTAATTATTATAATACAGTTGATCATTGTCAGCACTGCAGTTATAGTAACATAGAAGTGGCATCATAATTGCTCTGTGTGTGTACCACTTCCATGAGTGCTTATTCAAGCTTAAGACTACAAGCTTCTTATAGCCCAATTAATGACCACATGACAGCTGGTAGTTGATATTTTATTTTCACATTCTGACTGATCATATTGCTACATCGCATACATTTCTCAGCACAGCACATACTATTTAAAATGCCATGCCCATGTCAGTGCCCAGGTGTACTGTGACTGGCCCACCATCCAAAAAAGTGTGACATACATATGAACGGATGCACCTTTACTATCTGATATATTCAAGAAAAACTTGATATGAAACCACAGAAATGCATTCATCCCTTAGATTAAGGATAAGCCATAATGAGATGCTAATGATGATGCTAATGATATAGTAGCCTATTAAAGCCAACGCTTAGGTATTCTGAAATCGACAAGAGTTAGCCACCACAGTAGTCCAACCGCTTCCTTCAATCCTATGCCATCCATCCATCAACACAACTAATACTAAATCAACCTGCTCTGTAAGTTCCTACTCCATGCAATTCTTTAACCAGATTCAAGGTTTAGACCCACAGTATTGCTTTTAAACCCTACATCAAAGTAAATGATACTTTTAGCTAAACACAACTGAACAAGTGTTATTTGTCTTTCTACAAACAGAGATAATGTGTGTACCAATATGTCATCCTAGCCTGAATAGCATACGCAACATTGTATGGTAAGGTTAGCTAGTATGCTGCTATTATATCAAGAACTCTAGAATTTCTTTGTTTATTTTAATATATTTTGTGTCAGACATCCATGATTAATTTGAGCTATTTCTTAAAATAAAACAATATCTATGAACAATTTAAGTTACTTTTAATGAGCTGCCCCATTAAGTTAATGAAGAGCTACAGTATGAGTGGAAACAGCTGCTTGCACACTGTGATATATGTAATTTTTGGTGTCAAAGGAAACAGCACTTGGAAGCAAGTCCTAATACATAACTCCGATGTGGCTTACCACCACTGTATCACATAACATCACAGCAAAGCTCTTCAGTACGACCAAGGACCTCCACCAGGCCATTTTCAGACCTTTAAAAGACCATTTAACCACCCAAACCACCCCAAAGTCACATCTCTGGAACATTTTCTACCCTATGATCTGTGAGTTTAAAACCTTAAAGAACCTAATACAGCACAGCCATGGACCTCAGCACAGACGCTTTTTTTTTTTTTTTTTTTTTTTCAAAATATGGCTGAAATGCATTCCTGCACTTTCTACACAGACACTACCCACTTTCCAGTTGAAAGTGTCACAAAAGAATGAGGAAGATGAGAAAGGATCAACTCGGGGTTGGGGAGAGGGGCTACAAAAAGGGCTGTGTGTTTTAACTAGTGCTTGGTGGTGGACACAAAATCTGTCTTTGTCTCACCCCAGGGGCAGCTGATAAAGGAATTTTAGTGTCGGGGGGCTTTGACCAAGTTTATTTGACACTTCAGCTCCTTTTGTTCAAGCAAGTGTCCCACCATCAATACCCACCATGAGAGTCATTTGGCATTGGACAGAGTCCCTCTTCAGTGGAAGACGGGGTTCTTGTTCAAAAAGGATTTTAATGAGGGGTACATAAAGGAGGCAAGATTACCCTGTTCTTTATACAAGCACATAGTGGGGTCTCTGTCCACAGTGTTAACAATATACGGGGTACAGAAGGGAGAAGGAGAGGCAGAATCTTAAGAGAAGTCAGGGTCTTGAGACATGTCCTTTCCTGTTTTATTATGTCCAGTTCCCAAACATTCCTGGCTTCTCCCAATTACAAGAATGGAATCCCGAGGAAAAGGTGCTCACTGCCTATGGTTCAAAGGCTCACTGCATTTGTAACGTTAAGGCACCTTCAAACAACTAGCCAAAGCGTTTAAAGAACTGAAGAAATAATGAGCATTACCAAGAACCAGGTAGTACAGTGCCTTTGCAAAAAACTAACATTAACTTCTTTATATTTGTTATCAACAACATTAACAGCAATATAATTAATAACTTTTAAACAATTAACTACCATGGACATATGTTTTTAAGCTATGAGAAAAACAAAATAACTGAGGTATATTCACTGCATGGCCAAAAACAAAGTTGCAGGCTCTAATAATTCACTGGATTGCCTTTAGCTTTGATTTGGCATTGTTTCCAGAACCTTATGCAACATCAAAACATTTTTCATCCAGAGCTGCATACATTTTTAGCCAAGATCTTGTATTTTTGACAGGAGATAGTCACTCCACAGTCTTCTTCAGCACATCCCAAGGACTTTTAATGGCAGCCAAATCATGGATGAAAATGATTCCTCATGCTCACAAAACAAAAAATCTGAGCTGATGAACCCTGGCCTTGATGTCCTGCCATATTCCCTTGCAATCCCATGAAAAGAAAAAAATCCACAGATGTGATAACCTGCTCATTCAATATATTCAGGTTTTCAGTTGATTTAATTTCTTCGCCACCTAACATTGTTGAGCCAAGGCCTGACCAATTGAAGCAGTCCCAGATCATAACACTGCCCCAACTGGCGCTTCCCTTCTTACCCTGACGTGCCCAGAGGGTCAATCTGGACTCATCAGACCACATGAGTTTTTCCACATTTCAAACTCCATTATTTATCCTCCCTAGCATATTGAAGTCTTTATCTTGTTTACCCTTAATAACAAATGGTTGTCTTATGGACACACAGCTGCTTAGTGCCAATCCGCAAGACTTCTCGTCACATTGTGTGTTGAAATTATCTTACCGCTATATTTGATGTAAAAGTATCATTTAATTAATAATTCAATTTAATCAATCTTTCGTTGGTCGATAATTGAATTATTGGGTCGTTTTTTCAGTTCAGAACTGATGCATGCTTTTTAAATTATTCAGGTAACAATAATCATCAAACTGTTAAATGATAAATCCCTTAAAACTGTACTACAGCTTTTGTAGAAAATCCAATCTTCCACAAATACTCACATTTTGCAAGAGTATTGCCGCTTCTTCTTTTAAGTTTATGTTAATTTGGTGCATCATCATCACACATTTTTCTTATGTTTATTAATATGTTTAGTTATTTTAATCATTAAAATTTTCCTGTAATTAATATAGCTGCTTGAGACAGATCAGTCAGTCAACATTCGTGCTATTGAATCAAATTCAATCAAAACTGGCGAAAAATCAAATGGAATTGACGGTCTACCTATTAGAGCTGTTTTTCATGGTGCATGTGATTTAAGTGATTTCCAATCATGATCATTCATGCTTTTTTTCTGACCACATTTCTTCTGTGAATTTGATGGTTCTCCACTATTCTTCCAGGTTTTAATAATAATTTGACCCTGAAACAAAATAACATCTTTTCCACAACCATAGGATATAATGTTATTTTTATGGTTTAATAAGAAGTAAGAAGCTACTCACTGAATCAATTAGAGTTAAAATAATTGTTTCCTAATAAAAGCTATTAATCACTGCCGTAATTTTTTTGCATGGGAGGTGTATATACACCCACTCAGACATTTGCAAACAGCAGGCTTCCCCCTGACAACTTGCCTGTCTTCAGCAAGCTATTCTATTGCATTGTTCTAGTGGAGAATAGAGTGGGTGTGGGCCATGCCCACTACTCAACCCCTCAATCCTTTTAGCTGGAAGTAAAGAGATCTAATGGTGTGCTCTTAAGAGATCTGGTGTGCAGGGTGGGGTGTTTAAGAGCAGAACATTAGTACAGACCTTGTTCTTGTGGGAACATTTGCTGTCCAACAAAAGCAGCAGTTTTGCCAACACAAACAGTTCCATCATTGTTTCCTTTGTTCCAAAATACACTCTGCATGATCTACTCCAGCTAGGAGACCACTGCACTGACAAACCCCTTTCACTCTGCATTGACCAAACTACCTTGCACTGTCCTTAACACGGGTTAACAGCTTTTTCACAATCTGGAGGCATAAATGGTCTCTGTCTTATGTTTCTGTGGGTATCAATGAAAAGCACATTTGGTAGTTTAGTCATACATTACCTGAGATGTGCCACTGTGCACAAGGTATCAGGTGTAACAGAATGGGAAGTATACCTTTAATCACACCAGGATGTACAGAAATCCATGCATAATTATGATATTCCTGCAGACTCTCTTAGAAACACTACCTGCTCAATTGTTTTGGCAGGTGTTTTTATTTATTTATTTATTTATTTTTATCTGGTGTCCTTTTGGCTGTCCAATGAGACTGTGATGCTGTCAGAGATGTTAAACTGTGTGTATAAAACTATTTTAAAGAGAGTATTTGTGTAGGTTTTGTAAAACAGACAATGCATTCATTATTTATATGCAAGTTATATGAAGTTATGATGTTATGAAAAGAAAAGTAAGTACACAACATTAGCCATACTTAAACATCAAACCAACAACCTCGTACGTAGCTTAAAAACTAACTGCCCCTAGTGGGCGCTGTTTTACTAGCTACATTCTATTGGGAGTAACGGTATGAGAGCACAATTTTATCCAACAGGTGAATTTAGATGGAATAAGGCATTTTTTCCGTAAGTGACTCCACCATTAATAAATAAATCAATAAAAAGTAAAAGTAAAAGTAATGGTCTTTGCTCCCTGCGTAGCTTTTACATTCACACTACTCATGGAAAACGATGGAATATGAAAGTGAATGTAATAAAGACAATAAGCTGAAAAGATGTGAAAGTGTGAGACGCTCACATCGTACCTGTAGATGTGGTTTATTCAGGCAAAGGTCGATCAAAAAGACGCATCATATCATCCATAAGCCGAATTCCAAAAATTTCCAAATATAGAGTAAGGGAATTCCTGACTGATTGTATGTTTGTGTCCGTGACCTCGGCAGGCACGAACACCGGGAACACCGGGAACCCCAGCACAGACCCGCTCGCGGACACGACAGTATGCATCCTCAGCATAGTTTATATCCAGCTGTGTGAACGGCATGCCGAGTGAGAAAACACAGATCAAGTCAAAAACAAAAATGCAGGATTTTTTAAAAGAAGAGAAAAATCATCCACGTGCATACCGAATCCAGTTGTAGAAAGTACATAAAAATCCATTAATGGAATAAAAATATATATTAATATCCCCGAAATGTTAATAAACGGGGCGAAAAACTTCGCAAAAGATTGTAAAACTCCATGGAAATTCCAGACGCCGCTGTGCAGAGCTCCTACAGCTCCGAGGTGACTGATGTACAGAGCTCCGCGACTCTGCGTTTTGTTCCTCCTGCGCTCGAATGCAGCGCTCAGGAAATCCTCCTCATTACACTCTGCAGCACGTGAAGCCATCTGCCAAGTTCACCTGACTCATGCTCACAAAGCATGCTGGGAAATGCAGTTTGTTTGAGAGTCTCACCGTGAACTCTAAGTAAGGAAAAACAAATTCAATTCAGTGTATTTTTATATATCAGTTGTCATTATCGCCAAGCAGCACTATCAAAAAAAAAAAAATATATATATATATATATATATATATACCAAAAGTTTGAACACACTGCTTTGCGACAATGTCAATTGTTAAAAGCGCTATATAAATAAAATTGACTTGACTTGACTTGACACACCTTCTCATTCAAAGAGTTTTCTTTATTGTGTTCTTTATTGTGTTCTTTATTGTGTTCTTTGGCCCAAACACGTCTCTTCTGCTTGTTGCCTGTCCTTAGCAGTGGTTTCCTAGCAGATATTCTACCATGAAGGCCTGATTCACACAGTCTCCTCTTAACAGTTGTTCTAGAGATGTGTCTGCTGCTAGAACTCTGTGTGGCATTGACCTGGTCTCTGATCTGAGCTGCTGTTAACCTGCGATTTCTGAGGCTGGTGACTCGGAGGAACTTATCCTCCGCAGCAGAGGTGACTCTTGGTCTTCCTTTCCTGGGGCGGTCTGCATGTGAGCCAGTTTCTTTGTAGCGCTTGATGGTTTTTGTGACTGAACTTGGGGACACTTTCCCAATTTTTCGGACTGACTCCCTTCAATTCTTAAAGTAATAATGGCCACTCGTTTTTCTTTACTTAGCTGCTTTTTTCTTGCCATAATACAAATTCAACCTCTTTGATTGAGAAGGTGTGTCCAAACTTTTGGTCTGTACTATATGGAAATTTGTATGAATGTGAAAAATGTGTATGAATCAAAATGATCAGACTGTCCCTGATGAACAAGGAAAACCTCCCTGAAATGTCAATAGGAAGAAACCTTGAGAGGAACCAGACTCAACAGGGAACCCATCCTCATCCTCATAACAGACAGCAGAATTGTTGTGCAGTCATGCTGTGTGTTAGGAGGATGAAAGGTCAATATAACATACAATATAACAAACACTAATAACAATATAACAGTTTATATGGAGTTTATATATCGAGTTCGTTAATGAAGGCTCAGATAAAATGTAGGAAATTCCAATCCTGAACTATTGAACGATTGTAGTCACTATATATATATATATATATATGTTAGGCAATATATTTAATTAGATGTAAATATATAAACATGTTTTAAATCATTGTTGTGCGACCCTGCTTAATAATCGCCGGGGGCCCATAGCGTGTGAGCCTCTCGCCTAAACACAGTTGAGTAAGATAATTATCAGCTGTCGTAAGAGTGAGAGAGAACAGCGTCGGCGCTTTGAATCACCTTCTCATGAATGCTCTACTTGTTTCTCTTACCTCACTCGTCTTACTCACCTCCAGGCGCGCTTTTTTATTTCAGGAATCTGAAAGTCTCAAACAAAGCCTGAGAAAAAAGAGGAGTGGATTCCCGGAATGGGATTCTTAAACATGTCCGCGTTGTGTCACATTACTACTACTGCACCACAGACGGGGAACCTGGGAACAAACATCGTCACCAGAGTTTGCTTTCGATTGACCTACATTTGTCCAAAATGTACAGTAGGTCAATTGAACCTTGTGCACTCACTTGTGCACTGGAGGAGTGTAAGACAATTGCACTATCTGTATCTGTAGTGCTCCAAATCTCTGCACTGTGACACACTATTCATGGTGAGACCTTATATACCCAGGTGTGTGCCTTTTTATTTCTTATTATGTGTAAAATAGTGTATGTGTGTGTGTGTGGGGGTTGCACATTTACACATGAAAGGATGACATCACAGGGCAATATCCACAAAAGCCCTAATATACTTGCTCACAACTACAGACAGTTTATCACAGTAAATACTCTGTAGGTGGAACACTGGAAACCCCAAAGGAAAACTACACAAACATGAAGAAAACCATGTAAAACTTCACAATGACAGTAAAATGACTTTAGCTGATCTTTTATTTAGCACGTCGGTGTCCTAACTATCCATAAATTTTCCTCATGCTTTTACACAACCCCACTTTTGTCCCCACAATTTAGACATAACAATATGACAGGGACTGAAAACGGTCTTTTGGCCTTCTTCCACCAAGATAATTTATTCCATATACAGATATAATTGTAGACCTAAAAACCATTCAATATGAGCCTGGTTGTTGGTTGGATGTTTGGGCGCATGTGTTTTCAAACAAATGCCTAACAGAAAATTGGTAAAATGTCATTTAATGAAGTCAGTATTTCTGGGGAAACTCACTTTGCTGAGCGGATGCCTTTGGAATGAATGGCATTACAGGTACACACAGTAAGTCAATGGGTAAAACAAGGGTTTACAGTAAAGATGTGAAAGATAAGTAAGATTCTTTTTAACCAGAAAATGCAGGAACGTTGTCTGTTTTAGCCCATATGCTATTTGAACGTTTTATGTTATTGTATTTGTAGTATTTCCTTTTGTTATTAAGTCTGTAAATTACTCCATTCCTAGAGCCACTACTTTTTTTTGAAACTACCTTTTCTGGCATTTTTCCAGTACAATCCAGGGGTACCTGAATTGCACGCGATTCAGTCAATTGCAGGTACTTGATTGCTTGCTTGTGTGTCCAGGTTGAAAAGTTGCTGGAGATTTCCGAGTTGCGTGACTAGAGCCCTGGATAAAAAACACAAAGACATTGTTTTCAGCCATCTAACCCCTTTATGGTAACTCAACAGCATTCCTGGCTTGCATTCCTTAGGCACTTCACTGCTGAAGGTTTTTTTTCCCCCTTGCCTTGCATGTTTGGTGTCCATTAAACATTTATTTTAAGTCAGAATTCTAAGATTATTATGTAGACTAATGCAGACAGAACCCTGATGGCCTGTAGTATCATATAATGTTTTTTTTTCTTTTATTTACTTGTCTGCAATACATTTAGTTCCACTTACACAACCTGAATATATTTGATTGCACAGATAATACACCTACTGTATGCAAACACGATGATCATAAAACCACACTAATGTCCTCAAATACCTGCGGTGGCTTCCCTTTCACTAGCCAAGTGCCGTGAGAATATGTAAAATCCTGGTCTGTTCAGTCAAGAGTGGACTAAACAGTACAGACTTTATTTATGTCTTATTGAATACTGTTATTATTTGGAAATATTTTTCAGCAAACTAGAAATCGAAATCTATCAAATACATATCAAATGGAAATAAAGGAAAACTAAATAAATAAGACTTGAGAAAACCAAACCACACAAATTGTTCAGAACTCAAGCAGAAAAATTCCCTTTAAGGACATTCATGACAGAAATCTATTTGATAATTATAAACATGGCTGGATCAGAGGTGTGGTCATTAAGCGGAAAATTACATGAGAGCAGAAAAAGAGATAATCAAGTTACTATGAGACTCTTTCTAGCTTCAGGCGGAGAGATCTCCTGATGTTGAACGTTATTTATAACACAAGGTTCCATTCAACAAGGCTGGACACAAATGTTTCTACACCTCGTCTCAAGATCAAGCCTTAGTGATGGGTTTAATAAGAGTGGAGGATTAGATTGCAGCAATTATAAACAAAGCACTTTGATGTTTATGGGATTCCACATATACAGTATGAGTGCCAAAAAAAGCAGAAATATGGTTTCCTATATGAGAACACCAAAGTAAATTTATGTTGTATACCGACACCTGTTCAGTTTTCATCTCTTTCTTTTCCTGGCCATGTATATTTGCTCTTTGCTGTGCTGGCAATTGTTTCATAGACAGCAGCCAGGAAACTTGGAATTGAATTGCCATGTTGGCTCGCCAAGTGAAAGGGCAACACTGGGCCAGCATGTCTGTTTCCTTGAAGATTTTGGAACTTGCTGTGGGAAATACTACACTGAAAATCCTGGAAACAAACTAAATTCAGTTAAAATTATAAAAATAGTGGCTGCTTGTGTATTCTCTTTGCTTTTTGTGTTAAGCATTATTGGGTTAAGTCCTCATTGGCTTGATGTTTTGATCTCATTGACTGTTTGCAGGAGTCAATGAATGCCAACTGCATTTAAAAGACTTGACCGAACAGTTTAACCTTCATAGTCCCCTGCCAACTACTGAAAGGTTAGTTTATTTACACCTTGTCTAAACAAACATGATACATGATTTTCAGGTAAAGTAACTAATCAAATAGCAAAATATAATAGTAAATGTCTGATTCAGTGCAGTAATTCCATGTGAGCATATCAAATATTTCCTATAGCCTATATGGCTAAGGCTAACCCACAGAGTGGTGAAGGATCAGCTGTTATCTTCAGTCTTCAATAAAATAAAGATACATTTAAGAGAGCTAATCCTACATCAGTGTTTTGCACGGCAAGGTTTAATACAGGGTGTTGGCACAGTGGCTGTGCGTGACAAGGAGGAATACACCTGTCTGCGAGTGCAGGTAGAGGAGGGAGTGTGAGCACGCAGGGGCCTGCCAACAGAACAATGCGGCTCATTGTGCCTGTTCTCTTACTGCCAGCTCTCCAGAGAGGTGGAGAGCCAGGGACGCGTGCGAGTGTATCAGCGCCTTCCACACATACACACGCACGTAAAGACTTGTACGTACAAACTCAAGCACTCACATTTCACTTACACACACCTACCGTCATATGACAAGCCCACAAATTGGCCAGAAACACTTCAGGTCACAGACAGAATATTTAGTATGTGCATACAATCAGAGTGGCCCATTCACACATCAAGAAAGGGTTTAATTTTGTCATTATTTTATCATTTATCGAAATAATTAAATTTTAATACAATATATTAATATTAATGTTTAATGTTAAAATTGTATTATGTTTACAGAAAATCACTGAGGCCCATTTTAGTGTTCTGTTGGCCAGCATTCTGTATGAAGAGAAGTATTTTTGAATGAAACAAAGCAGTTTAGTTGCTGCAGATCTGTAAGGTTGTATTTTATTAATATATATTTTACATTAAATTGACATTTTATTGTATTTCATTTTATTTTATCTTATGTGTATTATTTTATTTAAGTTACAACACTGCTCCAAACTACTTGGATAAAAACAAAAGAGCAAATGTTTACCTGCAATCTAAACACTAAAATATACAAACCAGGAACAAGTAGTGAGGTACCATGTTTATTATATAATATTTGTGTTGCTCATAACTTGAAGTAGTTCCGACCAAACAACTACTAAAAATGTCATGAAAATTTTTATTATTTGTCCATACCAATAATTCATATATATCGTATATAAATATAAGATACATCATTGGCATTCATTAATGTATATGTTTTGTTCTGTAAAAAGTGTGCATAGTATTTCTGTGTAGGCATTTTCAAAATAAACTGGTTTCACAATGTGACCTGCCTATTGCTTGAGATAAGCAAATTCTGCTATTCAAATTCCACTGCCGATGTGAGCGTGTGTGCTCACCTGTTAACGCAATACAGTGTTCATAAAGGTTGTATTGTTAAGTTGCGTGCGAAGCTCATGCTTTTGGCTTTGGGGCCCCGCCTACTCCTGTAAACCACAGCCGTTTTTTCTCCTTGCTTTCTTTCCCGGTCTCACCTTCCCCTCTTTTTTTGTTACAGGTAAACATTTGATGTCCGCACGCAATCCTCAGAGAGTCTCCACCCCCACCTTCTCCGGCTTACTCACTCTGGCTTATACCCCCCCTTCCCCATGTGCACACACACACACGCTATCGCATGCTCTCCATTCTTCTCACATTCTTCTTGCTCTGACTCAGCACCTGCTGAGTGCTTTGCCTCAGTTCTTGCTAAGCCATTACATGTACTGCACTTGTTAATGCTCTAGGATCATTACCAATTAAACCTAGATTTTAATACATATTTAAAAATTATGCATTAAAAAAATATTCCATTTTCACATATACATAAGAACATATTACATATACATAAGAACAAAAGTTGGGCAAATGTGTCAGTTTTAGAGAGCTTCCTTCTTCTCTGTCTTAGGATTTTACAATATGTTCTTTCTTCCTGCTCTTTTACAATGAGATTCCTTAAAGCATTTACATTATCATGCATGCATCAGTGTGCGTAATAGCAAAGGAACAACCTCGCTCCACTTTTGTTTTGATTTGTGTCTATGCACTTACTCATCCTTCTTTTGTAATAACAGGTCTGTGTCACTTTAGCCTCAGGTGAAAGGATCTACTACCCTGTCCTGATTCCAATGAGACACATTATATCTCATTATTAGTCCTCTTTCTTCCCTTATGTGGATTTACTTAACAAATTGTTTGTTCAAGTTCTGAAGACATACCCAGTTCTATTTCCAAAAACTCCTCAATATTTCCTGATTCTCTAGTACTACTTTATCTCTTGTTTTCTTCTTCACGTTAAACAAAACGTCTGCTGACATTCATTCAACAAATTAACCCTTCTGAACCATATGGTATTTAGATCAACAATGTGGCTAATAGTAAATCATAAAATCCTGGTTGTGTTCCAGGGGGACACACAAAAATACACATACAATAAGGTATCAACCACAATGAACTTCACTTGTGATCACATATAGCTTCTGTATTTGTAATAAAGGAATGAGGAACAGAGCCAGTGAATTTCATATCACACAAACCACAATGCACCCTTCAAGAAGATATCAAAGAAAAAACAAATAAAGATCAGAGTTTTGCATTTTAACACAAGTAATTTTAGCTCTCCCAATGGCAAAATGCTTTGCATTATGGAACTGCTTCTAACTAAATTAAGCATGGAATGAGGTGAATGTTCACATAAAACCTGCGGTCAATGCTGTGGGCCGCCCACATCGAAGCTTTCATTCCTGCAATGTGAAGAGGTGATGAAACTGAAACACTATCCAGCTCACACAACCACACACTTTGACATACTTTTTTTTTTTTTTCACTCAAATGCAGTTATTAAATGATGATTTCATTTAAGTTAAAAATGCTGTCCAAACCTACCTGGCCCTATATGAAAAAGTAATTGCTTAATCATGAATGCATTGGTATTAATATAGTTTTTGGAAAGCTGTGTTAAATTTCACTTGCCATAACCAGGCCTGTTTAATTTAAAATATCACTGAAATGGAACATGTCTGGTAAAAGATCTTAAAAAGCAACATATCATGCCGCAATCTAAGGAAATTCAAGAACAGGAGAGAAGTTTTTGACATGTACAGTATTAGTCTGGAAAGGGTTACAAAGCCATTTCTAAGGACTCCAGGGAACCACAATGAGAAGAGCCATTGTCCACAAACGGAGAAAACATAGAACAGTGGTGAACCTTCCCAGGAGTGGCCAGCCTACCAAAATGACTCTAAAGGCACAATGAAAACATCGACCCAAAACAACAGGCAGGCCTCACTTGCCTCAGTTAAGCTCAGTGTTCATGATTCACCAATAAAAAAGAGACTGGACAAAAATGGCATCCATAGGAGAGTTCCAAGGTCAAAGTCACTGCAGACCAAAATGAACACACAAAAAAGTCTTGTTTATTTCCAAGATTTTGGTCAAATATTTTGTGGACTGATGAGGCAAAAGTTGACATTTTTGGAAGATGTGTGTCTCTTTATGTTTAGCATAAAACTAACATAGCATTTCATAAAGCAATGTGAAAGCTTTTTTCCCTTAATAAATAAAATCATGGTTTCAAAACTGCATTTTGAATTTACTAAGGTAACCTTTGTGTAACATTAAATAGTTTGACCTGAATTATTTAAATGTGAAAAAATATGATTTATGAAGGAACAAATACTAATCATAACGCTGTACATACAGAATGTTTATGTTTTGCCATATGTCTTTGGTCTTGTTTCTGCCCCTGCAATGTCATTGGTTTGTTTCCCAAATATATGCACTTTTCTCTGTTCTCAATTAGTTTTTGTGGAATTTTCAACCTGCTAAAACCTGTTCTTTGACCTGTTTATTTAACATATGTCTTTAAGTTTTTAATATGCCTGTGATAATCCCGTTTGTCTCTCCCATTCCACTGCGAGGTTTCCTGAATTCCATATAATAAAGAGCATATAATACTACTACTATAGTAATCCATAATCCATCTATATAGAAACCTCTGTAGTCCAACTAGGGACCGTAGAGGCCAATGGTGACCATTGTATTTATTCCCATCTTCTATGACTGTGATAGGACCTCTGGTCAACATTCACATGCACATTCATACACTATGGGAATGCCAATTAGCCTAATCAGCATGTCTTTGGACTGTGGGAGGAAACTAGAGTACCTGGAGAAAACCTACCAAGCACAGGGAGAACATGCAAACTTCATGCTCATTTTTGTGTTCTGCATAGGTTATGAATGACAACGCTACACTTTAAATACAATTTAAAATGTATTTGTAAAACCCCACCTCCCCCAAAATCAACCAACCAACAAACAAATAAAATAAAAGAAAGAAAGGAAGAGATTTAATAAATAATGGCAATGCTTTTATGTGTCCCCTTTTCATCATTTGTATCATCATTTTATGTGGTGGAATTTCTGTGTAACAGGGTCTCTTGTTATAGGTATAATCAGTCGTTCCTTTACTAGCCTCCCTTTTTAAATCTGTTGCTGAAATAAGTCAACTCCAGCAAATACAGAGTGTGTTACAATAGAAATTAATGCATATTTCAATCAGAACTACTGTCCGAACCATTACACAAAATCAAGCAACACTTTCTTACGAACAAGATCATGCTTTCAGGTGTGCGGATATAATCAATGATGACGATTGAATCCATTTAGATGTTATTGTTTATGAAGGCACACTAGGACAAAGTCTTGTTTCCTCACAGTACTAATGACTTTGATCATGGAGAAGTTCCACCTGAGTTCCACTGTGAGTTTCATATGTTTTCCTTAAATACACTTGGGGTTCCTCTGTACACATTAGTTTCTCCAGGCTCACATACTGTAACCGGCTGGTAGATGGTTTAGATATTCTTAATTGACTGTCAGAGTGAATGAGTACCGCTAATGCGTCCCATGTATGGTGTATTTCTGTCTTAGTCTAAAGATATGTTCTGAATTTCCTGCAACACCGACCAGGAGTTTACTAAATATGAATTCATTCTTGAATATTACTCAAAGTGGTTGCAGGAATAGTGTCTAGGCCAAGATTTTCCATGTTGATTCACTGTTGACAGCTATGTCTAATCTCTGGAAAAAGAAGACTGATGCTTTGAAAGAGAAGTAAAGTCAACCATTTCCATCAGAGACAAACATACTTAATGTAAATAACAGAATCTGCACCTTACTGGAACTGCAGCCAGAGAAGAACAATGCTTATTGTCCAGGCAGCCAATGACCATGCTAGGCAATGCACACCAGTTTGGACAGTAAGACTGAATAGAGCCCATTGTCCTATGTTATAATACAAGGTGCTTTTCATGCTACCGCTTTAGTACTCTAAGATAAGACTGTTCCTGTGCAGAAGCTTGCAACTGAGAATACACCAAAGTTGGCCCAATTTTCTCTCAGAATGCCAAAGCAACAAGGCCAGAGGCAGAAACCTTAAAAAAAAAAAAAAAGGGTGGATTAAACTAAAAGTTGATTTAGCATTTTGTTTAATTACCCCTAGTTTATATGTGTTGCTTATGTGTTGATGAATGAAAAAAAAGTTTTTTTAATTTAAGCATTGCACATAATTATACACTACATTCTTAATACTGGCTGTATTGAACACTTAATTATTGACTCCAAATCGGTGTCCCAGGAACAACTAAGACTAAGCCCAACATTCTTTGTTATTTTTCCCATGCAACTGCTAATGTAAGTGATTCCGTTACAGCTCGTTGTAACGCTTTTTGAAGTTTTGAAATTCCATGAAGCTGCTGTGTCAAGCACAAAATGAAAAATAATGAAAAAAATTAGAAAGACATTGTCACTGTTTGTAAATAATTCTGTTCTGACAGAGATGAGTTGAAGGACAGTGGAGTCAGATGTGGCACACTCTGCATGCTGAGAGGATCAGCAGCAAAGGAGATCTGTTTCTCACATCCACTCACTCATCAGTGCATTTGAACTTCACATCTCATGTGGGGCTGTGAAAACACAGATGCCACTGAAATTTCGAAGCAACATGCTATATGAAGGAAAAAACCTGAACTGAATTGAATTTCATTACTTACATTTCCAGAGTTCATTTGTTTTTTGTTGTTTTTTATGGCAGGAAATATGTGTGTGTGTGTGTGTGTGTGTGTGTGTGTGTGTGTGTGTGTGTGTGTGTGTGTGTGTGTGTGTGTGTGTGTGTGTGTGTGTGGTGTGTGTGTGTGTGTGTGTGTGCGTGCGTGCGTGTGTGTGCAGTTCTCTGGCTTACTGTGACTCTGTATAAGCACTATAGAGAATGTGTGAGTGTCCACCAATGCGTTTTTGCAGGGCACTTGGTATACAGGTGAGATTCTTATACCAGAATGTAATAAGATAAAATATCAAGTTGAAATAATTAATCTTTTGATGATCATACTAATTAAGTCAATATATATATATATATGTGTGTGTGTTTCAATTTTAATTGCATTTCAGATCAAATTCATCTATTTCATAGCAAATTCTATCTTTAGATGAATTGTATTTTCTAGTGTAAATACCTGTATTTCTGATCATTTTGTTCTATGTAAGATCATGGATGGTCATAAAACATAAAAGCATTTTATTGCTTACTATACTGTGTACTGTTGTGCATGTAACAAATTAAATTAGAATTTGAATTAAATAAAATATTTATAATCTTATAGTTTGTTGCTTTCTCAGTTGATCCACATTGTTCTTTTATCTCAGCCTCCAGGATATTTGAACCAGATTGAACCAGGTTCTGCCTCTTGGTCGGATGGTACTGCCACTGTATGTAAACTGTATGTGAACAAAGGAATGAGGAATATTTTTAATAGCTGAAAATGAAAAAAAAAATAGATGAGCTGTACTATTTAAATTGTAAATGTTGCACAGTGAAATGCTGTCAACATAAAATAAAATGTGATTAACCTTTCCATCTACCTTTCCATGTGCCCGTGGTGATCTGTAATTTCTATTCTTTTTTTTTTTTCTTGCTAGCTCAGTTACTCCATCAATCAAAAGTCTGGTCACACCTTCTTCTCCTTGGTCTTTTCTGGTTTTTATTTATTTCAACACATATTACTATTTACAAAATATGCAAAAATATACTTTTAACAGATAATGTTGAGATGTATCTGCTACTTATGCTTTGTAAAGCCTTCACAATGGCTCTAATGTGAGGTGCAGTTAATTGGTGGTTTTTGAGGCTGGTAACTCTAAATGAACTTCTCCTCTGCAGCGGAGGTAAGTTTTGGTCTTGCTTTCCTGAGTCTTCATGAGAGTCCGTTTTATCATGGTAGAATTAAACGGAGGGCTTGCCACATGTAAATTTTAACATCACCTTAGATCTTCATGTCTGGTTTTGTAAAAATAAGACTAGGTGTTTCCAAAAATGCATTCTGCACACATCCTGCTGGCCTTCTGTTATATTGTCCAAATGACAGTTCTGCTTTGGAAACTATACTTTAGCTTCAACAGTCTCTATTATGCAACGGTCTCTATTATTATGTTGTTGTTGCTTTGTTTAATTACATTTTACTTATCCTCATCTACTGTATGACTCAAGCCAATGGTGGGAATCTGTTAGCTTGCGCAGATGGAGAGGAGTTCAGAAGTTTGAAAAAACACAGAGCATGGTGCCATGTGTCTCAGAGAAAGCAAATGTTGGTTTTGGCCTCTACCCAGCAGTTATGGTAGTTATCTTGTGGTATGGAAGAAATTGTTAACGAAAATGAAGCTATACATAATTGAAACAAAATACAATACCAGTTTTTCTTTTCAATATTACTGTATGCCATTCCAACAAACGCTTCAGGTTCTCAGTATGGTGAACATCTCTGGTAAAAGTTTTAAAGGCAAATTTTCCCCTCGAGCGCATCAAATACAATGCTCTTGATTATCTCCAAATGGTGATCTCTGATGGCTATGGACTTACACAGAGTTGTTTATTATGCAGTCAGGTAAATAAAAATTGTAGAAGTAAATGTAGGTTGCAATAGTATCCTTGGGCACCTGGTGCTTTTAGTACACACAAAAAGTAACATTTCTGATTATTCTGAACATTAGTATGCCAACATGAAATTAAATGTTACAGTAAAATACAGTATTTTACATTACACAAGGCTAAGTCAAAAATTATCTATTAGCTTTACAAGCTTTTGTATTTCCTCAATAAAAAATGAGCTGTGAGTCACAAATCCCCCACTGTGACCTCTGTCCTCATAGGGCTGCTTTCAGGGGAATAGTCAAGTCAAGTCAAGTCAATTTTATTTATATAGCGCTTTTAACAATTGACATTGTCGCAAAGCAGCTTTACACAATAAAAAGAAGTAAGTCTGTATGCAATGTGTATGAATCAAAATGATAAGATTGTCCCTGATGAGCAAGCCGAGGGTCACGGTGGCAAGGAAAAACTCCCTGGGATGGTAATAGGAAGAAACCTTGAGAGGAACCAGACTCAACAGGGAACCCATCCTCATCTGGGTGATAACGGATAGCAGGGATTGATCAACTTAATAATGTGTACTGGAAGTTCAGTGTAACAGGAGATGTGTTAAAATTAAAAGGAGTCCAGTTTGTTCCTGGAGGCTCAGGTAGACTGTAGGAGATTCCAGTCCTGAGCTATCGAACAACTGAAGTCACAGGTCCCCAGAGCATCAATCGATGATAGGACAGTCTTAATGGAAACCATCCCCAGCCACCATACAAATCCAGGCAGACCA
>JAAGKR010000688.1:0-92864 GCA_011419295.1 Clarias macrocephalus
CTCTCTCACACACACACACACACATACACACAGGCTCTCTCTCTCTCACACGCGCGCGCGCACACACACACACATACACACAGGCTCTCTCTCTCTCACACGCGCGCACACACACACACACAAACACGCTCTCTCTCTCTCACACACGCTCTCTCTCTCGCTCTCTCTCTCTCACATACGCGCACACACACACACACACACACACAAACACACACTCTCTCTCTCTCACACGCTCTCTCTCTCTCTCACACACACACATACACACAAACACGCTCTCTCTCTTTCTCTCTCTCTCACACACACACATACACATACACACAGGCTCTCTCTCTCTCACACACATACATACACACACACACACACACACACACGCAGGCTCTCTCTCTCTCTCTCTCTCTCTCACACACACACGCGCGCGCAAACATACACACAGGCTCGCTCTCTCTCTTTATCTCACACGCGCACGCACATACACACAGGCGCGCGCGCTCTATTTCTCACACTCATACACACACACACACACACACACGCACGCTCTCAATATTCAAGATTCAAAGGGGCTTTATTTACATTCGTATTGCCAAAGCTCAGAAATAAGGCACAAGAAAATAACAATAGAATGCTCTTATAGATAATAACAATAATTCTATAAGTATAGAAAGAGTAACAAAAATAAATGTATATTCGATTCGATTAAATTTTATTTGTATGGCGCTTTTAACAATTGACATTGTCGCAAAGCAGCTTTTCACAATCAAAATAATTATTTAAGTTTGTACGAGATGTGAACGTGTATGAATCGAACTGATAAGACTGTCCCTATATAAATAAAAGAGTACAGACATTTAGTCAAGGATAAAGAGACTCTCGGAGAGAAAAAAACGTATATACATATATGTACATAATCTCTTTCGCGCTCTCTTTCTTACGCACATACACACACACACACACACACACACTACCTCGTGCTCTCCTGAGTGAGAATAGTGAGTTCTCTCTCTCTCTCTCTCTCTCTCTCTCTCTCTCTGTGCATATCTGAGTTCCGCATACAGATGGAGCTGCAGTCCTTCAGAACCTCAACACACACACACACACACACACACCGCAATGATCCTACCACAGGTTAACAAATGCAAACATTACATTAGGTGTCCAGGGGCTAACAACAGAGGCCAAATCAATTGAATGACAAATTGCCAAATGTAAGCTGAATTAAAGTGCTTTTGCACAAACACTGTATGCACCATCGGTATGTAGAATAGAACACAAGCGAATGTTACTGTTGCTGAAAATGTAGGCAGCCTACATTTTCAGCAACAGTAGTACAATTTTGCTGAAATTGGTGAAGCTGCAATTTATGTAGCAGAAGGAGAAGACAGAATTCCACCTGTTTGCATTTGAGTAATACACCATAGCCCTGTATGGACATGGAGTCTTGTGCAAGCAGAAGTATAAGGAGTGAAAAGACAGACATACTGAGGATGCTACAACTGGCCAACTCAAAAAGTTAGTTACATCAAATTTTTTATGTAATGATGTTTACAATTTTAAGTAAGCTGAACTATCAGTTTTTGTGTTTGTTCTACTCATTCATATTAATCGTTATTTACTTGCATTACTGAGTAGCCTAACTCATACTATAATTTTTTTTTTAGTTGTTGCAAATTAAACAAATTGTTGTTGGTCTTTCACCTGCTCCTGGCAATGGGACGCCAAAGCAATTTCTTACAAGTTTTTACGCCAGATGCCATTCTGAACACAGCCCTCCCATTTTTATCCGGGTTTGGGACAAGCACTTCATCCAGTGGCTGGGAATCGAACCCGTCCCTTTCGCATGGCAGGTGAAACACCTACCACTGAGCCACCAGTGCTCTGGTACTTTAGGGTGCCCAGATTAGTAAATATTATATGAAGACAGACCAATCCTCCATCTTGATTAAAACAGTTCATTGTGAGCAGTTTACATGTGCATTGATGTGACACAAAATCGCGAGGCTGAAAGATTTTAAGTTGGTGGAACTTTAAGGAGACAGTTACTGTGGCTTAAAATATCATATTTGTTTAGCTAACTTGAAAAGTGTCATTTCTACAAACTCATAAATAGCAAAAAGTTCTAAACACTCATCAAGGTCTATTAATTTGAACTAATTGTAATTATTTAAGTTAACAGTACTCAATATGTTTAATTACTTCGAGCACTAGGGTTTGCAGTGTAGATAAAGTGACTGAAATCAGACATGCATTGTAATTCTCACTTCAAACCTCCCACTGCTGATTCCTGTTGGTTCTTTCCGATGTTGAAGATTTTCCCTGTCACTGTCACACTTGGTTTACTCACAAGTAAACTGCTTTGATACACCTATATTGTACAAAGAACTATGTAAAATCATTCTTGACCTGCAGAATATTACATGCTTACTTACAGTACATAGTCCTTTGAACAATAGGTCTCAAAACTGCAAATGCACTCCTATGCAAACATAGATCCCTTCATGCCAGTGCTCATCTCCACTTGTACTAATGTACTGCTAATTATTTAGATATTCAAAATATTTATAAGTAAAAATGTAAATCAGTTTTTCTAAGAAATTATACAATGAAATGAAAAATGCCAGAGTTAAACTTGAATAAAGTTGGGAAGCCATGTTTTCCTGGGTGGGGACAAAGTGAGATGTTTATTGATTTCATAAAAATAAAACAGTATTGACAAGAGGCTTTAATTTTCAGGCAACCAGGGTACAGGAGGTATGATGAGTTTATAGAATTAAAGGACAACTGATGCCTGATAGAGCTTAAATAACCTTGATGGAAGGTAAACTATAGTAAAACAAACACATTATTTTGTTGTCTTTAAAAACTTTGTCATTGTGCAGAGTACATATACAGAGGAAATGAAATGAAATGAAAAACATGCTATGCTGAACATGCCTAAAGAAACACATTTGAAACAGCATTGTCTATGCTTTAAGATGGTCTTGATGCTGTGTAATGCTGTTTATTTTGGACTTGATGTGCTCACAACTTCATTCATGTGGCATACTCATACGCTCGTCTTAAAAACTGTACAGCACCATCTGTGGAATTTTGGAATTAACAAAAGTTTTTATTTGTTAGCGTGACATGCGCAGAATGAAGGTGTAAGATCACGTTTATTAAGTAGATTTCAATTGCACACTCAACTGTGTCTTAAAAAATTTACAGCACCATTTGTTGAATTTTGAGATGAACTAATGATTTTTTCAAGGTAATTTTTTTATGATATAAGGGCATTTTTTTCCGTTTAAATTTCAAATTAGCATATCATCTTCTCTTCCCATGGGCCGTTTGTGATGAAACAAAATCTATATGTTACTTCAAGCTCAGCCTAATACACCTGTGAAAACCCCATTAAAATTCAGTAGCTTGTATGTGATGCATGCATAAACAGACAGACAGACAAAATTCCAAAAGCCATCTTGATGTGTTCTATTACTCATCTTACACCCCCTACCCCCAAATAAATATAGTCAACGTACAGACACAGTTTAAAAAAAAAGTTTTATTATATGTAAGAATTATATAATTATATAGGCATAAAATAATAGAATTATATAGGCATAGTGGTTAGCACTTTGGTATGTGGTATGCTGTTTATTTGGATTTCATACCTCTTTTATTTTAAAAACTTTTTTAAAAAATGGTAACACAATTTTAGAGGTAGAAATGAAAGTGCAGTTTATGGTTTGTGGGTTTGAAAATTGTTGTAGTTCAACATTGTAATTCATAGATTGTTTCAACTAGAGATGTACAGTAGAGAGTTTTTGTTTGTCTAATTCAAAAAGCTGCTCTCCTGAACAGGCAGTTACTACCTGATGGATAGCTCTAGCCCCAACCAGATACCATGTGAACCTTTTCTGACGAGCTCCAACAACCTTGCCACAGTTAAAAAGTCAAGAGGATCATACTTCCCCCCCATTGTGATGTTTGTGAAGTGAAGTACATGACCTGTATTTATAAGATTGTGTGCATTATGCTGCTGCCACATTATTGACTGATTGTGTAACTGCATAAATATGCAGGTGTACATGTTTTTATTAAAGTGTATATGGGCACAATTTAGCAATGTATCAATATATGTGTATTAATGTATCATAATAGAATTACCTTCCACATTTTTTTATGTAAAAATTGTTTCAACTTGATTGGCATACAGTGGAAGTAAAGCAAATGTTCCATAATTAGGGTAATATTCAAATAAACATTACATAAGTAACACAAGGCAATACTTTTGAATACACATATTCAAATTGCTCCAAATAGAATAACATATTATTATAATGTAAATCAGTGCTTCTACTTGAATCTAACTGCATCTAATGTCATTGTTTATTCCTTCTAAAACTGTTTTTTATTTAAATTGAAAATGTATAAAATCTTATTCTGCTTGAATTTCCAAAATAAAAGAATAGGAAATGGAGTTTACCTAATGATTTAAAGAGATTTGAGCCATGGATTGGATATGATTTGTGAAAATGACAACCATATACCATTCTTCTTTCCAACCCATGCAAGAAAGCCTGTAAATGTGCACGATTACTGAATACTTCCTACAATAGAAAGCCGTCAGGAAAAGGTCTTTCTACATATGTAACTCGGCATCCTATGAAAGGTCTCTGATATGCAATAATCCTCTTCTGGCCATTCTCATCAACTTGAGTGACCAAGTTGGCTTTATTTTCCTGTAGTCATTTTTAGAATTATCAACTGGACAGAATGGTTCAATACAGTAATATCACTGAAAAGTATAATACTACTACTACTACTACTAATTATTATTATACACATATTTGGGAATAAGAATTATTTAGTGCTGATATTACTGTTTTTGAACATTTAATGAATAAAGTTTATTTCAAAAGTTAATTGACAAGATCCCTTAACCTGTGTCAGTGGAACCATCTTTGGTCCATGGAACTGATTTATTACGCTCCCACAATCAGCTGATCTGTGACCAGTTGTCATTTAGTTGACATAGTATGTGAAACCCTCTCTCAATCAAATTCCATGACAGTTTATTGCTAAGACATCAATACTTTTTTAACAGGCTGGGCTCATTGTAAAATTTAGCAAATGGAAAGAAGCTACTCATCAGGATCTTAATTTTCAAAATTAATTTAGTTGTTTCTGTGAATGTTTTTTTTTTTGTATGAGCAATGAAAAAAGTATGGTAATTCTTTAGAAGCTGCCCTGGAATTTCAGATAGTATATGTAGCAACCTTAAGTATTAGTTTTTGTATGCAATATATGTTGTAGGGTTAACTAGTGTTTTAAGTGTTTAAAATGTGGCACTACTTTAAATGTAATATTGGTTATTGAAGCTTTGGAATGGATATAGTTGTTAATCAGGCCAAACAGGCTTTTCATTTTAAAAACATTTAAAACATTTTAAAGCCAGAACAGCGCCTCAAGGTGCTTTAAAAAAGTTTTTCTTGTACAAAATTGTTAAATGCGCACATTATGTTATGCTTTCACTTCCTACCCCTTCATTATACAGCGCTGCAAATATTCTGATTGATACATTTGGTCTCTTTGTGGGACAAGCACACATGGACATTGAATTACTATGCATTACACAATGGCTCTATTGAATACAATGGATCTTGTAATGTATTATTACTGAAGGTAGCAGTATACTGAGCAAAACTGTTTATGCAAATTCAAAGCTGAATTATAAAAACACGAGTTCTATTGTCTCATGCTTTATAACAATTTTTTTTGTAAATACATTGACTATATCTGATTACATCTGATTATACTTGCAGTTTCATTGTGTGATGTAAGGTTATAATGATGCAGTTGAGCAGTATTGTGTGGATTACATGATGTATAGAACACACAAAAAAAACATTTTTACATTAATATATGTATGTTTCCACAGTGTAAAAAAGATTTTGTTATAAAATTACATAGAAAAGACAAATAAACTAAAAGGCAAAACATGTACTAAAACAGAAAAAAATGCAAATCCTGTTTACTTTCCAACCAATAAAAATTAAGGCAGAATCCCTATGATGTGCAGAACATTTGAAGTAAACCCATACCATAGCAAAATGAACCAGGTGAGTGTTTCTCAAGATGTCTAATCCATTAACGACTACTTAATTGATTCCTTATGTCTTGCATTCTTCATTCATCTCAAATGTCGTAACAAGCATTCCAACTTGTAGTGTTCATTCCCAGTTGAGTGCCATGGCAACATCATCCTAAATTTCCACAGTGGGCTGAGAAGCACTCATTGAGCCAGGATTACATAATAATCAACATGACATTCCATCCCAGAGAGAGGAACAAAGCAAATATCCTACCAACTCTGCTGTTTGTGTCCCAATTGTAACATATTGTGTTTTCCAACAAGCCAGGTAGTTTGCATTAACAGTCTTTTATAATATTGAATTTTTATTTGATTGCATTGTGATTTGAATGCAACCACAACTGGATAGTAGTAAACTGGTGTGATATATATAAAAAATGTCTGATACCAAAATTATGCAAGGAACATTTGACAGTTGTTAAAGCTAAAAGAAATCATATAATATATACACACAGTATATATATATATGCAAACACACACACACACACACACACACACACACACACACACACACACACACACACACACACACACACACACACACACACAGGGTGGGCCAAAACACTTACAGTTAACACTCAAACATTTTTCCTTTATTAGAAATTTAGACTTTTATTTACATATATTATAATTACATATTAGACATTTTACATTGAACATTTAACCTCTCAAGTGCTCAAAGAGTCCACCTTCTTGATAATACTCATTTTTATATCTAAAATGTGATTGTGAAGGTGAAGCAGATAATGTAGTAACTGTAACCCTACTTTTGGCCCACCCTGTATATATGTATATAGGGTTAGAACACTGAAATAAATATTTTGAAATTAAGTTTGCACACTTACATCCTGTCCATTTGTGTAATGCAGGTCATAGGCCTCTGTATCTCTGTTGCAATGCATCCTGGGGGTGTATATGCAGGGACAGAGTAAAGTGCGGAAGTACCTGCTAAAGGTCTCTGATAGGCATGCATACAGAATTGGGTTAGCGCAGCTCCACGAATAGGACAAGAGCACGGCTATCTCAAAGCCACGTGCAAAGGCAAGTGTCATATTTGTACCATACAATGAGCAGAAGTTGAAGACGTAGAAAGGCAACCAACATATCCCGAAGACCACAACAACAGCTACCACCATCTTGGTAACCTGCTTCTCCAAACTCTGGCTCTCTTCTGAGTTGAAGGAATTCCTGTCATTTTGCCTGGAGCTCCTCAGGGTCAGTACAAGAGTTGTGTAGAAGATGATCATTACCAGGAAGGGGAAGACAAAGCCCAACACAAAAGTATATGTGAGGAAAGTCATCCACCATTTGCCCACAAACATGTCAGCCATACATAGGCCATACTGCACAGTGAAATGGAGAGCCATGGGCAAGACAGGAATCAAGGAGAATAGCCATAGAAATGCAGAGATTATTTTGGCCCGCTTTGGCGTTCTCCAGTGTGCAAAGCGAAGGGGGTCCACTAGTGCCATGTAGCGGTCCACACTCATCACGGTAAGGCAGAACACACTGGTGAACTGGTTGATTCCATCCAGCACCATAACTAGCTTGCAGGCCAAATCACCAAAGATCCATTGATTCTGGAAGTTTTGGAATGCCACAAATGGGAGCCCCACCATAAACAATCCATCTGCCAAAGCCAAGTTGAAGATGTACACAGTTGTGGGAGATGTCATTTTATCCAGCTTGAGGATGGCAATAATGACTAAAAAGTTTCCTCCCAGTCCTGTGATGCATACAATAAGGTGGAGGACAGCCATGGTCACACTAAAGCCATCAATATTCTGTGGAACTTCAAAACTGTGCACTGCCTTGCTGTTTAAATCCACAGCTGAGTTGTTGGAAAATAGCATTTGTAAAACTTCAGATGTTGCCATGCTTCATGAAAATTCCAGCATTAAAGAAGATCAGCAAAACAAACAAACAAACAAAAAAAAATCAGAACAGTTCAAAAGTGACCCAATGTGATGCCAAATATCCTTAAGGAAATACCTTTAAAATATAATTTTTTTCACTAAAAGTAGCTGAAAAAAGAAACAGCAACACAGTCCTTTGGAGAAAAGTAAAGTGTTCAAACCTCCTGGCGAGTTCTTATATAGCTCTCCAGCAGCGTCCATGAAGTGCTAATGTATCTCTGTTTGTGTGTGTGTGTGTGTGTGTGTGTGTGTGTGTGTGTGTGTGTGTGTGTGTGTGTGTGTGTGTGTGTGTGTGTGTGTGAAAAGCCTTAGACAAGTGAAGTAGTGACAGCTTTATTCCATCTGTACTGTTTATCGGAAAAGCTAAGCTGCTCACACCAATCTGCTGTCATGTAGTTACCAGGGTGCAATAAGTTACACTAATTTTGTTATCATAACTTAACATTTTCTTCTGAAAAATGCTCTTCTTTTCTCCCCAAATTCCCTCCCTCCCCTGCCTTTCTTTCTCTCCCTTTCCTTCTTACCTCCACCCTCTTTCACTATTTCTCTTCTTTCCTCGCAGTTCAGTGGGGGGTCAATCAGTGAAGACCGACCCCCAGCTTCCCCTTAGGGCCACTCACCTTCCAGATGTAGCTGAAGACAAGAGTTGGTGACACTCCGGACTTTCACCCGCATTAATTTTTTTTGTTTCATTCTTTTTTTAATTTTTTATTATTTATTCCTTTTGCATCTTTCAACTCGTTTCTATGAATCTCTCCCTAATTGTCTTTGTGTGTTAGCCTGGAAATCATTTATCACTGAGAGGCGGTGCAGAAAACTATGGCAGGAGATAAAAGAGAGTGAATGGTAAATGATTATCTCAGAGCTGTTTCTTCTCAGACACGCATTGTTGGAATACCTGGAATAAAGACTGGCACACACACACACACACACACACACACACACACACACACACACACACACACACACACACACACAAAATCAGACAAAACAAAACATACACGGGAAAAAATATATTTTGGACAATGTCTCTTAAATCCACCGTTAAGCTGTAGACATTGGGATTTACTCATCTCTGTTCGCTTTAAAACAAGCTTTAAAGCAATGTTTAAATGTAAATTTGCAAACTGATGGGGCAACATAATTAAAAGGAAAACTATGAATGCTTTAGTGACTGCCTGATGTACAGGACGAGCTAAAAGCTCTTTAAATCAATGTGAAGTTTTAAGTACAGACAATCTGAATGGCAATCTGAAAGTTTTTACCACATGCCCACAGGTTAAATGTAAAGCAAATGAGGGTCAGAATAAACTCTGAGATTTTTCAGTGATGAACAAAGAAAGATGCTGAGAATCAAATTCTTTGGAAATAGGTAGTTTACTGTTGTTTTATTTGTCAGTAGGGTGAAAATTGTCCAGCATAAACTATTATCAGTCCCTGATTGGAAGGATATGAAATGAAAGCGGTCATACCATTATAGAAGATAAAATTCCTAGACGGAACCTTGTTTCTTTAATGACACTGAGAATGTCATGTAGTGTAAAACAACAACATAGTGGTAAAATCAGTGAGCTTAGACCATACAGTACAGACCAAAAGTTTGGACACACCTTCTCATTCAAAGAGGTTGAATTTGTATTATGGCAAAAAAAAAGAAGAAAAAAGCAGCTAAGTGAAGAAAAACGAGCGGCCATCATTACTTTAAGAAATGAAGGTCAGTCAGTCCGAAAAATTAGGAAAACTTTGAAAGTGTCCCCAAGTGCAGTCACAAAAACCATCAAGCACTACAAAGAAACTGGCTCACATGTGGACCGGCCAAGGAAAGGAAGACCGAGAGTCACCTCTGCTGCGGAGGATAAGTTCATCCGAGTCACCAGCCTCAGAAATCGCAGGTTAACAGCAGCTCAGATCAGAGAGCAGGTCAATGGAGTTCTAGCAGCAGACACGTCTCTAGAACAACTGTTAAGAGGAGACTGTGTGAATCAGGCCTTCATGGTAGAAGATCTGCTAGGAAACCACTGCTAAGGACAGGCAACAAGCAGAAGAGACGCGTTTGGGCTAAAGAACACAATAAAGAACACAAAAAAGAAAACTCTTTGAATGAGAAGGTGTGTCCAAACTTTTGGTCTGTACTGTATGTTTTGGTCATTTTGTGGACTATCACCTGTTAATGGTGGCCCACCAAATGGGGGGCTCCATATGAAAGCGATGATATGAACGCCTAAATGCTATTCAGAGGATTTTTTTTAGATCCATAAAAATGAACAGGCATTTAAATTGATCATGGGAAATTGTATAATGGCTTTGCCATGAAACTTTTGTTGAATAACATTCCTACTGTAACTACCCAAACTAGTAACAAATAGTTATTGAAGTTTTTATGCCACTAATTGTAACTGGCACATATCTACGTAATTTGTGACGTTACGTAATACGTAACATTTTCATAGCAGTGTGAAATCCTTGTCTTTTGTTGCATTACTTAAACTTAAGATGAGTACTATTTTCTAATGTGGCAATATTGAACAGAATAAAGGAATACATTGTTTCCAATATTTATTTACTGTATACTCAGAAACTTGGTTTAGTTCTACAAGACTACATGACCTATCCTCTATTCAAGTGTTTTTATAGACCATTTACTTTTTATAGATGAATTGTGTCCACTGCACTTCGACACTCTTGCCGGTCAGCTTTGACACTTGCCCACGACACACACACATACATACACACACACACACACACACACAGAATGCACGATGGTGTCTCAATGTTTTGTCTGGTTTATTTTATTAACAGCATAGACAGAGTATTTGAGCCAAACACCTTTTGTCATGTATATCTGTTACATCAAAGAACAAAAGTAATTAATATGTTCCAGGAAGAACAAAAAGAAAGAAAGTTGCATGAATAGCTGGACACGGGCTATAAGTATTGCTATAAAAAGATTAAGGAGGAAAAAGGAGGAACAAATAAAGAGATGCCTGGGAAATGTAATACCATCAAGACCCTAAAACCAAGATTAAATTGTGTTTAATCATATCTACAAGTTTCTTTATGAGCCAGAGAATTTACTGTTACCCGTTCACATGGATGCAACTGCATTTGTTCTGAAACTAAAATAATTAAAGTAGCACACAATATGTAGACTAAACATAATGCATGCTTACATTTAAAAATGCACTATTCTTAGTAGAATAGGTGGCATGGTGGTGTAGTGGCTAGCACTGTCACCTTGCACCTGCAGGGTCCGCTTCCTGGGATAGTCTTCATAAATGTTATGTATGGCACAATGATTTATGTACTACAGGGTGGACCATTTATATGGATACACCTTAATAAAATGGGAATGATTGGTGATATTAACGTCCTGTTTGTGGCACATTAGTATATGTAAGGGGGCAAACTTTTCAAGATGGGTGGTGACCATGGTGGCCATTTTGAAGTCGACCATCTTGGATCCAACTTTTGTTTTTTTCAATAGGAAGAGGGTCATGAGACACATCAAACTTATTGGGAATTTCACAAGAAAAACAATGGTGTGCTTGGTTTTAACGTAACTTTATTCTTTCATGAGTTATTTACAAGTTTCTGACCACTTATAAAATGTGTTCAATGTGCTGGCCATTGTGATGGATTGTCAATGCAACCCTCTTCTCCCACTCTTCACACACTGATAGCAACACCGCAGGAGAAATGCCAGCACAGGCTTCCAGTATCCGTAGTTTCAGGTGCTGCACATCTCGTATCTTCACACCATAGACAATTGCCTTCAGATGACCCCAAAGATAAAAGTCTAAGGGGATCAGATCGGGAGACCTTGGGGGCCATTCAACTGGCCCACGATGACCAATCTACTTTTCAGGAAACTGGTTATCTAGGAATGCTCGGACCTGACACCCATAATGTGGTGGTGCACCATCTTGCTGGAAAAACTCAGGGAACGTGCCAGCTTCAGTGCATAAAGAGGGAAACACATCATCATGTAGCAATTTCAAATATCCAGTGGCCTTGAGGTTTCCATTGATGAAGAATGGCCCCACTATCTTTGTACCCCATATTCCACACCATACCATCACTTTTTTTGTTCCAACAGTCTTGGAGGGATCTATCCAATGTGGGTTAGTGTCAGACCAATAGCGGTGGTTTTGTTTGTTAACTTCACCATTCACATAAAAGTTTGCCTCATCACTGAACAAAATCTTCTGTGTGAACTGAGGGTCCTGTTCCAATTTTTGTTTTGCCCATTCTGCAAATTGTGTGGCCCGTCTGGGTCATCCTCATTGAGATGCTGCAGTAGATGGGGTTTGTAAGGGCGCCATTTGTGAGTAGCTAATATCCGCCGAAGGGATGTTCGACTAATGCCACTCTCCAGTGACATGCGGCGAGTGCTACGCTGTGGGCTCTTGCTGAATGACAGCCACTGAAGTTTGTTCATTAGTCACAGTTTTCATGCATCCACATTTTGGCAAATCCAACACTGAACCAGTTTCACGAACCTTAGCAAGCAGTTTCCTAACTGTAGCATGGGAGATGGGTGGTCTCGTAGGGTGTCTTGCATTGAAATCTGCTGCAATGACCCGGTTACTGCGTTCACCAGATATCAACACAATTTCGATCCGCTCATCACGTGTTAACCTCTTCAACATATCAATGGCTGTGAACGAAGAGAAACTTGTAAATAACTCATGAAAGAATAAAGTTATGTTAAAAAGTTTTCTTGTGAAATTCCCAATAAGTTTGATGTGTCACATGACCCTCTTCCTATTGAAAAAACAAAAGTTGAATCCAAGATGGCCGACTTCAAAATGGCCACCATGGTCACCACCCATCTTGAAAAGTTTGCCCCCTCACATATACTAATGTGCCACAAACAGGACTTTAATATCACCAACCATTCCCATTTTATTAATGTGTATCCATATAAATGGCCCACCCTGTACATTGCTGAAAGTATGTGGACAACTGATCATCACAAGCCAGATGTGCTTGTAAACATTCTATTAAACACCAGGATTATGGTCCACTCTTTTAGGAACATGGCTAATGATTTTCAGCAATACAGCCACACAAACATTAGTGAGGTCAAGCATTGATGTTGTGTCTGTAAGCCTGATATGTCTATTAATCATATTTTTTCCACATGATTTCTGACTATCCCAGAATTCCTGACATAAGCTACAGATCCACCAGTTCCCAGGCCAGGATTAAACATTGAAAATGAATGACTAAGACTGGGGGAGGAAACCGAAGTCCCCGAGGGCAACCCATCAAGCACAGGGAGAACATGTAAACTCCATGCACACAGACCCGAGGTGGGAATCAAAGCCTCAACCCTGCACATGTGAGGCCACAGTACAAGTTAGTACCTGCATGTTTTCACCACTTCCTTTTGGTTGACTCGGTAGAAAAACCTCAAGTTAAAAGAAAAAAAAATTGTGTAAATTGTTTTGTGACACTTATGTACAGTAGTTCTCCTACTTGCTTGATTTAAAAATGAACAAATTTAAGCTTAATTAAGTCACTGACCGGTGATCTTCTACTGAGTTTTTTGAAAAAATGGAAAAATGTCAAAGACATCGGATACACTTTAAACTCCCATAAATTTAAATTAAACAGTAATTACAGGTTGGGGACTTGTAATTACAGTAATCCCAGCATGATAGGGGAAATAAATAAATGTACATTTTTACAATCTCATGTCCCTATGGGTAGAGAAACCCAGACACAGTACTAGCAGATATTTATTCATAAGCATGTTACTAAACTTTCATTTAATAACTTACAACACAAGGAGCAAATTATTTAGAAGGTTAAGTAACTAGCCAAAACCACAAAACTACCTTATCTAAATGACAGAGGTGGAAACATGCACAACACTATACTCAGTTTAAGTCCAATTATTATCTAAATAAGCTCTTTGGTAAACATGCAGCTTGAAATATTTCAGTCAAATTAAAGTAGAAAAGTGCAAACACATTTACTTAAGTAAATTATAGATTAGTGTAAGGAAGATAGGCAAACATTAGCTAAGGTTAATCTTTAATTTTACCACCTACAGTCTTATGCAAAAGTTTAGGCACCCATTGATAAATGACAGACCGTAAGTAGCTCTGCAAACTAGGTAAATGTTAAAAGTGTGAACTTAATACAAACTGTAACAATAAGAATGAAGTGTACGTAGCAGCAGACAGACAACCAGGCTAGATATTATTTTGCGATTTTAAAATCTATTCAATTCTATTAAAAACTAGGTTTGTTTTAAATTTATCATAGAAAAGAATATAAGTATTTTATAAATGTGATTATAGAGAAATCTAGCAATATACTGCTTAAAAACATAATGAGATGATGTTAAATGCATTGAAAGTCAAAAGTATTCGTCAGTTTTACAGTATAAGTGAAGGTAGACTCAACTTTTCAGCCTATAAACATGGCCACAGAAAACCTCAACTCTCAGTACACTCGACTCTGCTGACTGTGCACACCTGAACTCTGTTGCACACAGAACTAAAGGGCTCTGAACTGATGCACTTATGCCAAATTATACACTGTGTAAGTTATTCCACTTTGCACTTGGTTAGCAAACCTTAAAATATACATCTTCTGATTCCATGTATGGACTTGTTTCTTTGCCAATTTAATGCCTGTTTGCTAATTGTCTTTCCTATGCCAGTTCTCTCTCTCTTTTCCTATTTGTAATTAACTTGTGGTTGTTTTCTGGGTTGCATCTGTATCTGTTGTTCTTTTAAATTATATCTCTAAAACAGTCAAACACAGATACTTCTATAATGTCTCAGAACAGTGACAGTGCAATTGTGCTATACACCTCTTCTAATGCTTATAAAATGTAAATTACTTAGTTAGGTAAAATATTTTATATGTATAATTATAGGAACAATGTAGGAAATATTTCTTTTTTCAGTCCTTGTGAAAGTGATTGCTACCTGATATACCAGATTTGCCTTTATGCCTTTATCCAGGCTTTGTTTATAAAATTGGTTTGTTTAAAAACTCCTCATAGCTCAAAGAACGAAATGAACATGTCTATTCAATGTTCTAATGCAAAGATAAATGTCTTGCAAAATGGTCACTAGGGTACTCTATTTTGAACCTAGCTTGTGGAGGTTTGATGAGTGAAAATTCATCAGCAAAGTCATCTCTAGTGTAGTCATTATGCATCTGCATAGTTTGGGGAAATATGCTGGTGTAAGCAGAAATCTAATATTTAAAAGCTCACTATGTACAACAGTAAATTTAGAAAAGCCTTTTTCTCTGATTGAGTTGCAAAGTTAATAAGTCCAATATGGCTTGAGTTTAAGTCATTCATTCCACTACAGTGGTTGTGCTTGGGTTCATTAGTCTGAGATCCAGACTTCTTTTGGCTTAGCGCAGTACCTAATCCAAAGTATCAGGTTCCAGACATTGAGGGGATTAAGGCCTTACCTAATCTAAACACACAGAAAATGTGTGAGATAAAAAATAAGATAAAAAAAAATCCTAAGACAACTAAAAAAAGCCTGCCACGCCGCCAATTACCATTTTCTACAAGATACCGAAAAAAAAGGCCATAATTAATAAAACTAGAGATGTAGATTTTCTGAAGAAAATGTGAGTGGTGCTTGCCGTGGCAAAACTCAGGCCTAGGACATGGCTTGACATATTCACAATGATCCTGTGTTAGCATGTTAACTACTGTATGCTAGCATGTTAACTACATAGCTATGTTAGCATCTTGCAAGCAAAATCATTAGCATTTTGTTAGCATGATGATAAACGTGATTAGCATGTTGCCAGAATAATGCTAGCATGCTAACATGATGCTAACAATATTAGCATGATGTTAAGATGATTAGCATTTTGTTAGCATGATGCTATCATGATTATCATGAATCCAATATCAGTATTGCTGGTATGAATAAAAATACACAAGCAATATGTCTATTCAGTGTTCTGATGTTGAAATAAATGTCTCGCAAAATGGTCGCTAGGGTACTCTATTTTGTTGCTAGGGAGTGGCTTGGCACCTGCTAATGAAGAAATCAAAGGCTCCTGCAGACTATGAATGATAAAAACCAATTCCCATGTCTCTATGATGTACTGTTGTGAAGATAATCCACATGGGTTTGTGTTTCTAGTGTGCTCTAAATGGTTGCTAGAGGGCATGGCTTATGAGCATCATGATAAATGCGAAAGTGTGTTTGTTGCCTGAGTTAACCCTTACAAAAAATAACTGCAGTTTTCAAGTGTCAAAACTGCAGGTTTCTACATATGCAGTACATATGCAGGAAACGCAGTAATTTGGACACGAATTTACTGCATTTTTTCTTAATACTGCCGTAATACTGCAATAATCCTGCAATATAATGCAGTAATACTGCGATACTACAGTTAATATTAAACAGTTACTGTAGTTAAAATAGTAGTTGTACTGCAAATAAATGTACGGGTCTATGCAATTTGAATAAAGCTGAAAAATTACTTACAGTATTTCTATAATCTAAATGTGTGATGCAGTGTAATACAACTACATTACAACAAAATTATTGCAATTCATTTTATTATTTAATTAAAAAAAATCAATAAAGCAACAAACTTAAAACATTAAAAACAACTAAAAACAGACCATGAAAGCACTTTAACACTTAGCAATATTACTGTTCAACAGTGCTGCTGCTAGGAGACACTGCTGTCAATCAGTGTTTGACTGGTCAAGTATGTGAATATATTACAAGGCTTGAGGTGTGTAGCTGGAAGCCTGGGGAGGTTTGACGCCCCTTCATTCTTCAACTTTGTTTGAATAAACCGTTTCACCTTCCCTTCCAACTCGGCAAGTTTTCTTGGCTAAACTTTGAAATTGTCATCTAGATTTAATTCTGATATGTCGCGAATGTGTACCGTTTTATCAACAATAAAGTCTATAAGATAGTTATAGTACTCCATCCTGTCTGAGTTTCTCAATGACGACATACACAAACCGTTAGTGTCGATTTCTCGGCGTTTATAAACTGTCGTTTCGGTCAGCGCGCGCATCTCTAAATGAACGAGAACTGTACCGCGCATGCGCGCGCTACGGGACTGCATCGCGCGCTCTATAGTTCAAACTCTGTCTGAGGATTAGATGTGATCTTGTAGTCTTACTGGCTGGTGAGGACAAATCGTACAGTGGTGCATATTTAAGCACGTCTCAGTTTTACAATGGAAGAGTATGAGAGAAAGACGTTATTGTTTTCCTTGCACACACGCTATTTGCTTCTACCTGCTCCCAACTGGTTTCTGTTTGCCTGTGCCTGAAAATAAGATGACCCTGGCATTCAGAAGTCAGAATCACAAACTACAATTGAGACACACATAACTTCACTGAATGAATTTAGTAGGATCATATATTTCTTGAACCAAACTATAAACACAACAACAACAACAATAATAATAATAATAATAATAGAATAACCTAATTAAGGACTGCAGGATTCAGTGCAGGATTAACTGTTCAATAACTACAAAGTTACAGAATAATATTTTAATACAACTACATTCCAACTGCATTTAACTGAAATAGTACTGAATAAATAGCATTTCATTGTACATTACAAAACTGCAGTATAACTGCAGTTTTTATCCCAGAAGCTGCAGGAGCTGAAGTTATTATTATTATTATTTACAATGGACAACGTTACAGAATCATATTTCAATACAACTGCACTGTACTGCACTCCAACTGCACTGTACTGCATTGTATTTCACAAAAACTGCAGTAAAACTGCAGTTTTCCCCCAGAAACTGCAGTTATTTTTTGTAAGGGAAATGAGCCCATCCCCATGTCTCTATGACAATGGGATCCACAGTTAGTTTCTGTTTCAAATTTCCTATGGAAGTCACCATTTTATGTTTATGTGGAGTCATGCTAGCAACATGCTAAGCACTCTAGCATCATGTTAATCATGCTAACAGCATGCTAATGATGTTGCTGGGGGCATGGCTTATGAGTATATTGATAACTGTGTAAAATGTCTCCTACAGTGGGATCCACAGTTAAATTAAGTTTTAAAATTCCTATGGAAGTTATCATTGTATGTTAATTGCTCCTGCTGGGGCAGTTTACCCCTCGCCCCTTAGAAAAGTCATGTCAAGCCCCCCATTCCCGATTAAGATGAACGATATGACACCTCTTTTATGGGTATACGACAAACGGAATGGGACTAGTCATGCACCGAATTCCCCATTACAATGTCAATGAGGCAAATTTGGACACGTGTTGCGTCCCGGGGGTAAAACTAATACCCTTGTGTTGGGTATGTTCTGACACAGCTTGCAAGCCTGTTCAACTGTGGTAAAGTCTCACTCTGTACTAGAATTCATTTTTTTTTTTCCTCATATGTTAAACATTTGGGATTTTTAGGGTGATACAATAGTCCCTTTGGGGGCAATTTACCCCCACCTCTTTAAAAGAGTCATACCACCCCATTCTCGAATGAGCCGCACAACTTGCCACCTCTTTCATGGGTCTACGATGAACAGTACAGGAATAGTTACATGCCAAAATCCCCATTATAAGTCAATGGGGCAAGTTTGGGCACCTCTTGTACCTTCGGGGTAAAACCTATACCCTCTTGCGGGGTATGTTCTGACGCAGTTTGCAAGCCTCTTTAAATGTGGTAAATTTGGGATTTCTACCAAATTCTCACTCTGCGGTTTAATCTGTCAAAATTGGTCTCAAAGTTATGACTATGGGATTTTTCTCCATTATATGTCAATGGGCAAATTTGGGGACCTCTTGTGCCCCGGGGGTAAAACCTACACTCTCATGCGGGGTATGTTCTTACACAGGTTGCAAACCTGTAAATTTTATCTTTCTACAAAATTCCCCTCTCTGCACTAGAATTAGTCAAAGTTAGTCTCAATGTTAAGTCTATGGGACTTTTTAGGACTTCACACGCACCTCTAATAAATGACAAATTAATGACATAGAACATGACACACAGATTTTAGTTGGTAAAAGTAACTGAGATTAAAATACGCTGCCTGGTCAAAAATGCTAGACACTCTAAAAATCCTGTTCAACCGCTTTTACCACTTTAGTTGCCATGACATTATTTCATCAACCATGCAACATCACAACATTTATTTTATGTCGTAATTGCATCCATTGGCTGAGTTAGGAGAGTTGAACTACTCTTGAAAGTGTTTTTCAGCATTTTCCTTGAACATAGCTGAAATTTCTGCCATTGATTTTTTAAAGATTCTACCAAGAGCTTAAGGGATTTTTTTTGGATGACATTTCTTCTGTGAAGCTGACAGTTCAGCAGTTCATATGTTTTAATGATGTTTTCTAACAGTTCTCAACCAAATTTAGTAATTTCTACAATCTCCTTGTTTTTTTGTATGATGCAGACCAATAATTTGAGCCTTCTGAAACTCTTTAACATCTTTTCCACACCCATGGGATAGGTCTTCCAGCACGAGTTAAAATAAGGTTAAAATAATTTGAAAGAATTTGGAAGTCGAAATATATAAATTATTGAAGCAGGTATATAATCTAAGGTTCATAAGTGTTTACTTATTTAAACATAAATGGTTAGCAGTTTATTTAATTACATAAAAATATTTATATTTTACCTTTTTTAGATGTACAGTATATGATATTTAATTAACTAAGGGCAAATTGCATAAAGGCAAAAAAGATTTTTCCTGTGCAAGGTCAGTGTTATTACTTTTGCAAATATATATTTTTATAACATAAATAGTGTTGGTATTTTTGCTATGCCACTGTGGCATACAGTCATAGACAAATTTTAGTACCCCCCACTTTTAATTAATTTTTTTTCACAAAATGATCTGATCATTGTGGTTCGCATTATTAGTCAAATACAACCTTAGCTGAAAAAACAACATATAACTTTTTTCACACCATGCCATTATTTATTAAACAAAAATGAAGCCAAAAAGAAAACAAAAATACTAAATACCCCTTTACTGCTTCCACAGGATTCAAGAGGGTAAGTTGCAGCCATTTGCTGCTAATCTTTAGCCCCTGATTTATTGACCATCAGCAGGTGTGAAGACCTCTATAAAAGGTGAGGTTTTATGCATTGTTTCAAAAAAAAAAAAAAATTAAAAGAAAAGGTGAGGCTTTGGCAGTTTGCTGGTCTGAAGCATTCAGGTGTGTGTTAATAAAATGTAATGTATTGAAAAGCAATGGGATTGTTGAAAAATTATGCATTTGTCTTTTCTAAATGTTAATGTTAATAAATTCTGCAGCATTGCGTGGATGGTTTTTCATTCACCCTCAAAGGCCCCTTTGTAAGAGTGGTTCTGGAAGTATGATTGATATTTTTAACACATAAATTGGCCACTAAAATGTCCTCACCTTAACCCCGCTGAAAGATTTTAGGACGCTAAATACCCCTTTAAGTGATGCACGTTGTGTGTGCGTGTATAGTGTGCCAGTGAAACGCGGGTAGACGTGAGAGGGATCTCGTAACTAGTAATATCGCGAGAGTTCGGTGTCTCGTGTGATCTTAGAGACACGTGTACTCACACACACACGCACAGGGAAGCAGGAAGTAAATAAGGCGCTCGTCAGTCGGTTGGTGTTCGCATCAGCAGTAAGTGTGAGCTGTTCGTGTTTAATACAGCCATATTCATAATTAAATGTTGTTTAAAAACATTACATAGTTCGTGAACCTCCGTGCTACAGCCCGGTGTGAGAGAGAGGATAGATTTACACACAGCACTGTCATCAAAGTGTCATTAACCATGACATGGCTCTATCTGTGACTTCACACACACACACACACACACACACACACACACACACACACACACACACACACGTGTTTTAACCCTTCGAAAGCAAGTTACAAAAGATATATAAGGTTAACTATGAAGCTGATTAGGTGTAGATCTGCACACTCTGAATATATTAATAAGTTGTGTGTGCTAGGACGACAGATATCTTTCTCTTGTACATAAAGTGCACACAGGTCACGTTCTGATCCTCCTTAGCTGTGTATGGTCATTGTGTCGCGTGTATGGTCATTGTGTCGCGTGTATGGTCATTGTGTCGCGTGTATGGTCATTGTGTCGCGTGTATGGTCATTGTGTCGCGTGTATGGTCATTGTGTCGCGTGTTTTGTCAGGTGAAGCAGCATGCTCGCAGACCACAGTCCGGTGGTGCAGACTCTGCTGGGGACACTCTTCACCTGGGGACTCACAGCTGCAGGAGCTGCTCTTGTCTTCATCTTCTCCAGCACACAGGTAGGACACAACTCCTACTGTCCTAAACACAACTTGTTTTCTGGCTTCTCTGTAAACAGTAATTTTCAAGTCTTGCCACAGATTCCCAACTGGATTTAGGTCTGGACTTTGACTGGGCCATTCTAACACATGAATATGCTTTGATGTAAACTATTCCATTGTAGCTGTGGCCGTATGTTTAGGGTCGTTGTCTGTCCTGCTGACTTAGTCTCAAGTCTTTTTCAGACCCTTACAGGTTTTCTTCTAAGATTGTCCTGTATTTGCCTCCATCACCCTTCCCATCAACTCTGACTAGCTTCCCTGTCCCAGCTGAGGAATAGCATCTCCATAACATGATGCTGCCACCACCATGCACAGTGTTAGTTTTCTGTCACACATAGCCTTTTGCATTTAGACCAAAACACCTTTCACATGTTTGCTGTGCGGCCCACTTGGCTTTTTTCAACAAATCTCTTGACACTCTTCCATAAAGGCCAGAGCTGTGAGGTTCACAACTAATAACAGTCCTGTGGACAGATTCTCCCACCTGAGCTGTGGATCTCTGCAGATCCTCCAGAGTTACCATAGGCCTCTTGGCTGTTCCTTTCTTGCTCTTGGTTCTTGCTCTCCTTGCCCGTCCTGTCAATTTAGATGGGCGTCTATGTCTTAATAGGTTGTGCTATATTATTTCCATTGTGGGACGTTGAATAGAACAGTGCTCAGCGAGATTTTTTAAGTTACATTCAATCTAATCTAATTCAATTCAATTTTATTTGTATAACATTTTAACAATTGATATTGCCACAAAGCAGCTTCACACAATCAAAAGAAATATTTATTTTGTATGAAACGTGAATGTGGATGAATCAAAATGATTAGTTTGTCCCTGATGAGCAAGCCGCGGATGATGGCGACAATGGCAAGGAAAAACTCCCTGAGATGGCAGTAGGAAGAAACCTTGAGAGGAACCAGACTCAAAAGGAACCCATTTGGGTGATAACAGATAGAAGGGATTGATCTGCAGTCATACTGTGTGAGACTGGAAGTTCAGTATAACAGATGTGTTTATGTTAATATGGATTCCAGTTTATTATTGGAGGCTCAGGTAACCTATAGGAAACTCTAGTCCTGAACTATCGAGCGACTGCAGTTATGAGTCCTCAGAGAACTGCTTTCAGTATCAGCCGTCTTTATGGTAGAGTGGAACCGTCCCCAGTCACCACACGCATCCCAGGCAGACCACACGGGGCATCCATGTGACGAGATCTCCAACCAGAAGCAGAACACCAGGACGAGTCAGCCAGGTCCAGAGGGCAGAGGGGGTCTGGATCACTGGCAGCTTATGAGCGACATGTATAGCACGACAGAGACACAGGAAGAGGGAAAGAGAGAGAGGAGAATAGAGAAGAGAGGAGAGAGCAAAAGAGAAGGAAAGAATGGTCACTGTCACACAATGTATAAATTAATGTATATTTAGTGCAGAGTGCAAGCTGGGACTCCAGCAGGAGTAACTATGACAACATAACTAAAAGGGAGAGCCAGAAGAAAACACAGACATGAGGGCTCCCTGAGATGTAAAGTGACCAATCACTTCACCGTCAACAAACGTGAGTGATCAGTGAGAGTGGGGCAGACAGCATCTAAACAGTTCACCATGATACTCTATGTCCATGAGTCCCAGAGATTTTCTTCGTTACTTAAGGCAAATCTATTTACAAAAATGCTTGGCTAAATAAATAGGTTTTTAGCCTAGACTTAAACACTGAGACTGTGTCTGAGTCCTGAACATTAATTGGAAGACTATTCCATAACTTTGGAGCTTTTAAAGAAAAAGCTCCGCCCCCTGCTGTAGTTTTCATAATACGTGGTACTGACAAGCAGCCTGCATCCTTTGAACAAAGTAGGCGTGGCGGATCGAAAGACACTCAGATACTACGGCGTGAGACCATTTAATGCTTTATATGTCAAAATTTGTATTTTAAAATCTATACGAAATTTGACAGGAAGCCAATGCAGTGTGGACAAGATAGGGGTGATGTGCTAATATCTTCTGGTTCTAGTGAAGACTCTGGCTGCTGCATTCTGGACTAACTGAAGCTTGTTTATGAACCTAGTTGAACAACCAGACAGTAAGGCATTAAAATAGTCCAACCTAGAGGTAATAAAAGCATGAACTATTTTTTCCTGCATCATTTAGTAACAATATATTTCTTATCTTGGCAATATTTTTGAGGTGAAAGAATGCTATACTGGTAATATTATCTATGTGAGCTATATAGAAATAAAAGGCTGGGATCTATAATCACACAAAGGTTTTTCACTGTTGCACTTGATGGAACAGAAAGGCCATTTAAAGTTACAGTGTGATCAAAAAGCTTGCTTCTAGCTTCTTGTGGTCCTATGACTAGAACTTCTTTCTTATCAGGATTAAGCAAAAGGAAGTTAATTAACATTCAGTTTCTTGCGTCCTGAACACATTGCTCAGCTTTAGTAAGCTGTTTTTTCTCGTCTGGTTTTGCTTAGACTTATAACTGTGTGTCGTCAGCATAAAAATGAAAACTAATCCCATGCTTATGAATTATGTTGCCTAGATGAAGCATGGAAAGAGAAAAAAACAGTGGGCCTAAAATTGAACCATGTGGAACACCAAACTCCACTTAAGAACATGCAGAATAGTCACCATTTAAAACTATAAAGTTAGGTGAGGGCCATTCCCTTAATTCCTACTACATTTTCTAATCTGAAGAAGAATACTATGATCAATGGTGTCAGAAGCTGCACTGAGGTCAAGTAACAAGTATAGTGCATAATTTATAGCAAAAACTAACTTATCGAAAAGTTGTTATGCTGTAATACTGTTACTGTAAAATTTGTCTGGGTTTAATTTTGTTTTATTCCTGTCTCACTGTCAAAATAACTTTTATAGTTTGCGGTATAATATGTTAGTTTTGACAGAAACTTGTTGTTGATGATCTTTCAAGTATATTTAACCACTAATGATTGTTTTTATTTCAATACTAAATTATATACACGTGTCATTCAGTACATTGAGAAATTCAGCTTACTCCATTTTTTTAGGTGGCCAATTGAAACAACCCCAGACCATAACACTTGTCCTGTGGGCGCTAAGCATGATGCATCACTTTGGATAAGGGCCAGTCTGGACTCATCAGACCAATTGACCTTTTTCTATTGTTCCAAAGTCCAATCTTTATGCTTCCTAGCAAACTGAAGCCTTTTTCCGCGATGAGTCTCATTAACAAGTGGTTTTCTTATGGCCACACATCTTTGACTTATTACTGTTAACTTATTACAGAATAATGTTTCTACTTGTGATTTTTTTTTCTGACTACATTTCTTCTATGAAGTTGATGTTTCAGCTCTGTCCTTTTAGATATTAATAATATGTTGCACAGTTCTTTTACTTAATCTCTCTTTTCCCACAACTTTTTGTACATCTCCATTTGGTGGCTCAGAAATAATGGAACAAATGGCTAGATGCATGCCAGACTATTGTAACCTCTTGAGTGTTTCATTTAAAATTTAATTTGGTGGTGTACAGAGGCCAAATACCAAAAAAACTCTTATTGGTCCAATATTTCTAAACCTAATTAATTGTTTAAAGTTTTATGCATAGCCAACATATCTGGAGATTTGAAGTACTCAATTCACTTCTTCTATGTTACTTTTTACTTTTTTGTGGTCAAATGTTTCAGTCAAGTCACAGATCTAAAAAAATGCAATAAACCAAAGAATATAGCTGTGTGTGAGTCATGAAAGAGTATGAATAAGTATATCAGAATAAAGTAAAAGGAAGGGAAAAATGAGGACCCCCAACCAATTGGTCGACCCATATTTCTGGCACTCAAGATCAGACACAAGTAACAAAAAAGTCCAACGCACGCACATACGCACAATCCGGTCATATACATCCTTGTCCAAATGCAAGGGAATGCAGACACACAGACATGGAGACAGTCACACAAGAGGAGGTAAAAGTAATACATAAATAATAAAAATGAATAAAAGTGGAATGTCAAGTATAATCAAAAATTTCCCAATGAATGGTGGTAATTAAGAATAAGAGTGCACCTTACTTGATTGTCACAGTCACAGAGTTACGTAGAATCTTATCAGTGGCCCCATGAAGTTGACAATTCCCCGTACACCAAATCTGAAAGGTGAAAATCCACTGCTTAATATTCAGTCTGTGGGAGGATTTCCATCGCATCAGGCTAATCTTTTTAGTAGCAGTCCGGTCTGCTAGTGCATCATGTTTGCTTGAACTGGTGATATTCAGTTTTGAGAGATCATTCAGTATCATGACTGGTATGGTTACTGGAACTGATACCGAGACCAAATCTGATTGTGGGCAATTCCACATAATATGCAGGAAGGATCCAGGAAATTGTCAGTTTCATATAGTAAAGTTTCTATGGTGTTAGATATGTTCTGTGTATAACATTTTAATTAATTAGCTGATGGTCAGGTTTGTGTGAAGCCTCCTTTATGCTAATTCAAATATTCTTTGTCCGGATTCAGAATAGGATAATCTTGCCTCCACCTTTTGTCTACAAGTAAGTCAGGATAAGAAGACTGTAGGATATACTTGTACAGTGTGGGCTCCAAACCCTTGTTTTGTCTTGGTGTAGTGATCAGTTTATAAAGGGTGTGAATGGGTAAGGGTTGTTGTATGCTTTGAGGGCTGAACTAATCTGTAAATAAAAAAGAAGGAGGAACTCTGAGTGCGTTTCTAAGGTCTTGAGAAAAGCCTAGGGCAGTGTTATTGTAAATGTCTTTTATGTACCGGTTACTATTATGCCAAAATGAATGGGGATATAGGCCTTACTCCAATCAATAATTCTTTATTATTGAATAAATTTGAAAGAGTTGCCATTTACAAGATGGCTTCTATTCTAATTCAACTAAACGGCATGTCTGCACATTTGAGACTCCAAGGCCAAAGTATTATTCATGCCTCTTTGTCACAGATGGAAAAAAGGGCGTCTTCCAAACTCCAACATGTTATTTTAACTTAACAGGGAAACATATTATAGCTGCATGTATTAATTGTTTTTGATTTTGTTCTATTGCTTCTTTCAGAAGTGGATCTTGGATGGAAGCCTCGGCTTTGCAGCAGGGGTAAGAGAGCACATCTAAATGGAATGATAGATTTTTTTCTTAATTTCACTTCTCATCATTAAAGCTGGAAAGATATATCAATGTAATCAATGAGAGAAATTATGTAAATGTCTCTCGGAAGTCTAAAACACTGTGAATAAGTATGCAACCTCTACTCTCAGGCACTGATACTAACCAAAAATCTGGCCAAACTTATAGTAAGAAAAACTTTTCTAGCTCAATTTCTTGCTTTGAAGAGTTCCAGGATATTTAATTTCGAGATGTTGGTGCATAGCAGTTGTGCTGCTGTGGTAAGCAATTTCAGTTTTACAAAGCATGCAGAGCACCATTTTAGTAGATTTTTGCCTCCAAACTTTTGACAAATGTTTTTTTTGACCATGTGCCACCATAACTTTAAGTGAGCATTTTGGTGCATCAACACAATCCACACAAGTCCAAGTATTTTTGCTGTGACACAGTTGACTATGTTGATGCGTTGGTCTAGCCCTACTCCTCAGATTACATTTTTCCTTAGAAACTGACCAGATTCTTTCATTTTCCGCTTCACCGTAAGTGAAACCGGGGGTGGGGGTTAAAACAGAATTAAAAACTCAAGTACTTAAGTAACAGAAGTACTTAAAATTCTATAGTAGACCTTTTGTCTGTTCTGCTGTATTTGATTATCACAAAATTCACTCAAGCAGGAATTCTGTCTCGTCGGTACAATGGGAATACTTTCCTAAGCAATATATACTTGAAGTAAAAGCATGTCTAACTTTTTCTAAGCATTTTCTACTAAGTAAATAATTAAATATTTTATCATAGCTGTTTGCTGATGGTGTGACACTATTAGCATGTGCAGACTTTGCAATGTGGAAAAATAAATTGTGGGCAGTGGTAGCTCAGAGGTGTTAAAGCACTGAGTTACTGATTGGAAGATCAGCGGTTCGATCCCCAGCTCCACCAGGTTGCCACTTTTGGGCCCTTGAGCAAGGCCCTTAACCCTATCTGCTTCAGGGGCGCTGTATCATGGCTGACCCTGCACTCTGACCCCAGTTACGCTGGGATATGCGCAGAAGGAATTTCACTGTGCTGTGTGACAAATAAAGGCTTAAATGAACTGTGGCAAAACATTGGAGTCATGCTAGCAACATGATAATCACTCTAGCATCATGTTAGCAACATTCTAATGATGCTGTTAGCAACATACTAATATAGTTAGCAAGATACTAGAAACATGCTAATCAGCTTAACATCATGTTAGCGACTGCTAATCATGTTAAGAGCAAAATGCTAATATAGTTAGCATAATGCTAGCGACATGCTAATATTGCTAGCAACATACTAATATTGTGAGCATAATGCTAGCAACATGATGAAATTAAATGAGTCCTCCCCCGTGTCTCTATGACAGTGGGATCCACAGTTAAATATAGTTTCAAAGTTCCTATGGAAGTTAGCATTGTATGTTACCCCCTCGGAAAAGTCTTGGCACCCCATTCCAGAATAAGCCGCACGATTTGACACCTCTATTATGGGTTTACGACAAACGATACTGTTTATCAATTTACCCCCCACCTCTTTAAATGAGTCATACCACCCCATTCCCAAATGAGCCGCACAATTTGTCACCTCTTTCATGGGTCTATGACGAACGGTACAGAAATCGTTATGCCCCAAAATCCCCATTATAAGTCAATGGGGGAAATTTGGGCACCTCTTGCATCCCGGGAGTAAAACCTATACCCTCTTGCGGGGGATTTTCTGACACAGCTTTCAAGCCTCTTTTAATGTGGTAAATTTGAGATTCCAATCAAATTCTCACTCTTCGGTTCAATCTGTCAAAGTTGGTCTCAATGTTAAGTCTGTGGGATTTTTTCACCATTATATGTCAATGGGGCAAATTTGCAGACCTCTCATAACTTATATCTTTATACCTTATAAACTTTCTCTGAACTTGCTCTGACCACCCCTTAGGAATGTCATAAGACCCCATTTCCGAATAAGCCACACGATTTGACACCTCATTCATGGGTCTACAACGAACAGTTCGGGACTAGTTACGTGCTAAACTATTGTACGGAAGAAGAAGAAATAAAAAGGAAATAATAATATGGAATTGGGTCTCATGTTTTTAAGATCAGTTTAAAAGACTCAGACCCCTCTGGACTTTGAGAGATCTCACAAACCATTTAGAGATTTTTTTTCTTTTATGTATTTTTTCTTTCTTGTTCCATTAGAGGCTCTGTAGATTATAGTACATAGGAGTAGGTGCCTAACTAACAATTTTTTTAGTATTTGTCGATACTAAATTTTAACACTTCTATTTAACAGTTAACACTTCTATAATTCTATTTTCAGTTTAGTGATGTCTGTCTAGAATTTTCCGTTGGTTTTAACACTTTACAATTTAAATAATCTACTCAAATGACAGTGATTAGGTGTTTATTTGGACAATTTTTACAATTGAAGGAAATAAATATAATATATATAATACTCAAAAAACAGCCCTAGATATAACTTTACAGTCTTAAAACTGATGACATTCTGCTATGGCCTAATTTCATAATTATCCACATGCCTGTTGTATTTTGTGATGTGAGTCAGTTCCCTTTAAATGCTATTACAGATGGAGAAGAAAATTAGTTACATGTTCTAATTCTTTTGTGTGGCAATTCATGGCAATTTCTGGCTCCAAAATAGAATAGCACCCTTTAAGTGTTTTGGCTCTGTAACTGACTGAATCAGATTAAATGACTCTAGTAAGTTATTGATGTCAGTGGCCAGGTTATCATTTGGACAACACATGGGAATATTGAAGTCCTCACAGATATGATCCCCGCAGTTTATCATATTTTATAGAGACAGTAGCTAGAAAGTTTGCAAACTCTTGAATACAACTGAGGAATATTTAGGTGGCCGGTAAGTAAGAGCAAGAAGCATAGTCCTGGGGTCATTAATAACCGATACCAACAGCTTAAAACTCACATATTTATCAAATGATATAGGTCTACAGTTAACAAAATTTTTACGGATTATAGCCAGACCTCCACCATGTCCTGTAGTTTGCGGCGCATTGACAACCGAGCAGTTGGAAGGTAGAAGCTGGCACTGTCAAAGTCAATAAGGGAAAGTTTAATTCACAGGAAGTAAAATAGTCTTTTAAATAAAAGATTTGTTTTCAACAGATTTAGGTTACATTCACGAGGGGCTGAAGAAGCTCACGATTGCACCCCCACCTGCTTAGCCACGGCGGTTATTACACAGAAGTAGAGTGTCCATGTCACTGAAGCCATCTATAGCTGCAATGTAGCAATTTATCGTGGATGAATTTTGTCCAGCGCGTCAGTCCATCTATAAACTGTGGACAGAGACATAGCAATAGAGATGATCTTAAGTAAGATTTTAATTTTGCCAACATTACGCATCTTTCAAGGCCAACCGTGGGCTAAACGCAACAGGTGAACTGGCACAGCTGCCAGCACGTCCACAAACAGTGGCGACAGCGTCCCTGAACATGTACGTATGAAAGGCTATGGAAAATGTTCTGTGGTAGAACGAATATTTAACAAAGTAAGCTGATAATATGTAGAGAGTATGTAGAGAGTTTACTGGACAGATAAAAAGAAAAAGTATGAGAGGCAGCACCACTAACAAAAATGGACATTGATGTAGATGGCAAGCGTTGTGCACTGGTACCATCTTAGCCTTTATAATCTGCAATAATTAAAAAAATGCAAAGATATTTAAAAATAGGGAGAGTAGCGGCCTCTGTCTGATGTAAAGGGGCAGCTCATTTAAGTGCTACTATGGAAAAGGCATGATCACCCTGACTCTTTAATCTAGATTTGGGAACTGTATGTTAAAGCTGATGATCTGACCTGGAAGACCGTTTTGGACTACATGGATTCAAAAAGATCAGAAATATATGGTGGTGCTAGATTTCTAAGGGCTTTGTAGGCTATTAACAATGGGTTTATGGGTTTGCACAGCAGCATTTTGGACCAACTGCAACCGAGTAAGAGAAGCCTGCTTAATATCAACGTAGAGGGCATTACAGTAATCTAGGCGACTTGAAATAAATGCGTGTCTAACCTTTTCAAAATCTTTTTTTATTTAGTTTAAAACAGCTTGACCATGAACAACAAAATAACAGGAAAAGTAAACTTTCATAACAAAATTAATTTACTTATCCAGATTTTAAATTAATAGTTACACCACTGCATTCCAGTGTTGCTGGCACCACACCAGTGATCAGATTGGTGTTTAAAGTTCACTGAAACACTTGTGGGATAGAATTAACATTTAATATGCCTAATAATTTCATTTGAAAAGGGGAAATAAAACTAATTCAATCTGGTTTAAAGAAAAAAGTAACATTAAATAAAGTTGCTAATTCCTCAACAATAAAACAAAAAGAAGTATCTAAAAATAGCTCAGTGGTATTATTAACAGCAGCACAGATACGTTTTATCCAAACAGATACATTGTTTTATTTATTTCACAGTAGAGCATTAAAATTAATGTGATCAGTGGGACTCTTAAACTTTTTGCCAACTTTGAAAATGACTATAGAATATTACTAGACAGTTATTGTAAGTGTTACATGACCCTTATCAACCCTTGTACAGTGTTAAATAACATGTTTATTATAAAGGTATGAATTTTTACTTGATGGCATATAAATCACAAAAGTCCTTTGAATGAGCTGTTAGAAATCAGTTATTTGCAAAAACATATTAATTTGTCTTTGGTTTGCTTTCTACCTGGAACTTGAAAATTGGAACACATGACAAATCAAAAGTGAAAATAGATGGAGTTTGCGATATAACCTGAGATGACTAACCAGTTGTGATACAGTTGATATTCATGAGATCATGCCTGTGTATGTGTGAAGATTTCTTCTGTCTTTACAGCTGCCTGGTTTATGTAGTAACTTCTTCATTCAGAACAAATTGTTATAAGCTGCAAGACGTTGCATTGTTTCAAATTTTTTTTTTCATTCTGTCTCAGTCCTCTCAACTTTCACCCCTTTGGCTAGATGGATTCAACTTTCCAGTTGCATTCATTCATCATTGCTGTGCCCTTTTCAATGTTAGTAGGTGCAATAAATTACCACTGTTAATATGCCTGCAATCAGTCACCTCTTTCTGTTTATCTCGCACTTAAACCTTTGGCCAAAAAAAATCACGAAAGAATATTCGGGAATAAGTAAAACTTAATGTAGTACTTTCACTGAAAAAGGACAGCAGTGTACAATTATTTATCTCCCCAAAAAACTGTGAATTGAGTGATTGTGTTCAACTCATCAATAAAAAAATCCTAAAATTAGAAAAGATGCTGTTCCTCATTCTATTGGTGTGTCCTGTATCTTTTGCCTGATGGGAGGGGCACAAACATTGTGTTATCTGGATGTGTTGAATCCTTAATGATGTTGCTAGCTCTGTTGTGTAGACAGCTAAACTGTCCAGATTGGGAAAGTTGATTTCCACAATCCTCTGTGCAGTCTTAAGTACTGTATCTGGGCCAGGTCTATTTGGCTGGCTGCAGTGCAGCAGGTGTACCACACTGTGATGAAGTGGCAGATAATGCTCACAATTGTGCTCCAGTAGAAATTCACTAGGAGCTGAGAAGGTACTTTGGCTTTCTCAGGGAGAAAATCATCTGCTGAGCTTTTTTTCATCAAGTAGAAAGTGTTCATGGTTCATGTTAGATCCTTTGTGATGTGCTGTTTAAGTGGTGTTTAGAACCAAGTCCCTATATAATGTTGAACCTCCTCTCAGTAGTGTCACATAATTTCCTGGTCATCAGCAAACTTCAATTTATTTATTAATTTTTTATTAATAATTTAAATTTCTCAGAGGAGTGAAAGTCTATATACATATATACATATATACATACAGCGGTTGGACAATGAAACTGAAACGCCTGGTTTTAGATCACAATAATTTATTAGTATGGTATAGGGCCTTCTTTTGCGGCCAATATGCACCAATTCGTCTTGAGAATGACGGATACAAGTCCTGCACAGTGGCCAGAGGGATTTTGAGCCATTCTTCTTGCAGAATAATGGCCAGGTCACTATGTGATGCTGGTCGAAGAAAACGTTTCCTGACTTACTCCTCCAAAACACCCCTGGTGACTGTGCCATGGGAAATGTTCAATTTCACTTTCATGTTCATCAAACCACTCTGTCACCAGTCTTGCTGTGTGTATTGGTGCATCATCATCCTGATACACAGCACTGCCTTCAGGATACAACATTTGAACCATTGGATGCACATGGTCCTTCAGAATGGTTCGGTAGTCCTTGGCAGTGACGCGCCCATCTAGCACAAGTATTGGGCCTAGGGAATGCCATGATATTACAGCCTAAACCATCACTGATCCACCCTCATGCTTCACTCTGGGCATGCAACAGTCTGGGTGGTACACTTCTTTGGGGCTTCTCCACACCATAACTCTCCCGGATGTAGGAAAGATGGTGAAGGTGGTCTCATCAGAGGACAATACATGTTTCACATTGTCCATAGCCCAAGATTTTTTGCTGCTGGCACCATTGAAACAGACATTTGGCATCGGCAGGAGTGACCAAAGGTCTGGCTATAGCAGCCCTGCCATGTACTGGTCCTTCTCAAAAAATTAGCATATTCTGATAAAGTTCATTATTTTCTGTAATGTACTGATAAACATTAGACTTTCATATATTTTAGATTCATTACACACAACTTGAAGTAGTTCAAGCCTTTTATTGTTTTAATATTGCTGATTAATCTAAAAAAATTAGCATATTTCATCCGACCAATAAAAAAAAAAAGTGTCAGCCTTCAAATAATTATGTTCAGTTATGCACTCAGTACTTGGTCGGGAATCCTTTTGCAGAAGTGACTGCTTCAATGTGGCGTGGCATGGAGGCAATCAGCCTGTGGCACTGCTGAGGTGTTATGGAGGCCCAGGATGCTTCGATAACGGCCTTAAGCTCATCCAGAGTGTTGGGTCTTGCGTCTCTCAACTTTCTCTTCACAATATCCCACAGATTCTCTATGGGGTTCAGATCAGGAGAGTTGGCAGGCCAATTGAGCACAGTAATACCATGGTCAGTAAACCATTTACCAGTGGTTTTGGCACTGTGAGCAGGTGCCAGGTGGTGCTGAAAAATTAAATCTTCATCTCCATAAAGCTTTTCAGCAGATGGAAGCATGAAGTGCTCCAAAATCTCCTGATAGTTAGCTGCATTGACCCTGCCCTTGATGAAACACAGTGGACCAACACCAGCAGCTGACATGGCATCCCAGACCATCATTGACTGTGGGTACTTGACACTGGACTTCAGGCATTTTGGCATTTCCCTCTCCCCAGTCTTCCTCCAGACTCTGGCACCTTGATTTCCGAATGACATGCAAAATTTGCTTTCATCCGAAAAAAGTACTTTGGACCACTGAGCAACAGTCCAGTGCTGCTTCTCTGTAGCCCAGGTCAGGCACTTCTGCCGCTGTTTCTGCTTCAAAAGTGGCTTGACCTGGGAAATGCGGCACCTGTAGCCCATTTCCTGCACACGCCTGTACACTGTGGCTCTGGTTTACTGACCATGACCATGGTATTACTGTGCTCAATTGGCCTGCCAACTCTCCTGATCTGAACCCCATAGAGAATCAGTGGGATATTGTGAAGAGAAAGTTGAGAGACGCAAGACCCAAAACTCTGGATGAGCTTAAGGCCGCTATCGAAGCATCCTGGGCCTCCATAACACCTCAGCAGTGCCACAGGCTGATTGCCTCCATGCCACGCCACACTGAAGCAGTCATTTCTGCAAAAGGATTCCCGATCAAGTACTGAGTGCATAACTGAACATAATTATTTGAAGGTTGACTTTTTTTGTATTAAAAACACTTTTCTTTTATTGGTTGGATGAAATATACTAATTTTTTGAGATAGGAATTTTGGGTTTTCATGAGCTGTATGCCAAAATCATCAATATTAAAACAATAAAAGGCTTGAACTACTTCAAGTTGTGTGTAATGAATCTAAAATATATGAAAGTCTAATGTTTATCAGTACATTACAGAAAATAATGAACTTTATTAGAATATGCTAATTTTTTGAGAAGGGCCAGTACATTGACACTGTGTAGCTCCCAACGATCAGTTTTTGTTGAAGTAGGAGAGTTGAGGTGCACATTTCATTCTGCAGTGAGTTGGGCAGCTGTGGTTTTATGTTTTTTGGATACAATACGGCTTAGGATCCAGACATCCCTTTTAGACAGCTTCCTTTTGCATCAACAGGTACTCCTGTTGGATGTGGTTCGTTTTCCTTGGTGGTATGCTGACATTACCCTGGATACCGTGGCTCTTGATACATCACGAAGACTTGCTGTCTTGGTCACACATGTGCCAGCGATATGAACTATGATATGTCACCCATAATGTTGTGTGCATTGCAGTATTTTAAGCAAAACTGTGCTATTACTCTGCTAAATAAACATTTACACTCTGCTCTTACTGGTGGAATGTGCAATCAATGATGATTGGCCACCAGGCTGGTCAAATTTAGCCATGAAAAGCCAAGTTTAGTGTGTCAGTTTCATTGTCCAATCCCAATTTTTTATTGCCAAAAATTGGTGCGCAGTCATGTTGGAACTGGTTTGGGGTCTTATCTCAGGAGTTGGGCTCAGCCCCTGACTTCCACTGAAAGGAACTCTCAATGCTTCAGCAAATCAAGACATTTTGGACATTTCCATGCTCCCAACTTTGTGGGAACAGTTTGGGGACTTAGTGTCCATGGCCAGTGCACAAAGCCTTTTCAGAAGAGTTGAAGCTGTTATAGCTGCAAAGGGGGCGAGGCCAACATCATATTAAAACTTATGGATTAAGAATTGGATGTTACTCAAATTCATATGCATGTGGCACTGCCAATGTTATGGAAGCCAAGGTTGCTCTGTCAGGCAACTTCAGCTCCTCTGCGTTTTTGCGTCTGGTGTCTTGTATCTTCCACTTCACAATATCCCATGGATTCTTTATGGGATCTAGGTCAGGCTAGTTTGCACTCTGGACATGGGCCAGTCCATTACATTTCACACACACACGTATTCAAACGCTCATTTACACACTATGGGCAATTTGGGGACACCATTTAGCCTAATCTGCATGTCTTTGGATTGTGGGAGGAAACTGGAGTACCTGGAAGTACTATGAAGTACCATGAAGCTTCCATGCACACAGACCCAATGGGGGAATCGAACACCCTGGATGTGCATGACCACAGTTCTAACCACCATGTCACCATTCTGTTGTCTCAACTGGTTATATTAATGTAATTTCCTAATGTGAAAACTATCGACCTCTCTCTCAAGCTTAAATTTTTTAATTGAAAGTATTATTATTAACCAAAGGCTGGTCAAGCTTTGAGTTGCTGTTAGTACTTTTATTACTTAATAACTTCCAGATTTAATTTGAAGTATGCATTGTGCCATTTTAAAATGTCAAAATAAATTAAATATACATTTAAATTTTAAATAGTTAATGCAGTTGAGATCATTCTAGTAAACTAACACATAGACAAGGATCAGTTCATATAAGATTACTTCTGAAAGAGAGAGTCATTGAAGATGAAATACTACAGTGAGCACCAACCATCTGCACAGTGCGACTCATTATTCGAGGGTAATAATAATAAAATAAAATATTTTAAAAACACAGCATGACATTTTTGTTAATGAAACTGAACTAGTTCATTATTTAACTTTTTCCCCTCAAGCGAAATTATGCAACTTTAATTATATAGTTTACAAACAGGCAAATAAATAATTAAACAATTTTGCAAGGTAAACATTGGTTGATTTCTTTGGTTGCATTGCATTATTGCTGCAGAGTTGTCAGCTACACTTTCAGTGTGTATCTCCTGTTCTACTCTATCCAGAAGGCTCAGTTGGATTCATTCCTGATGACTGTGGAGAATTCTGAAGGGCACTGAATGAGTGGCATGCTCAGGGAATCCGTTTGAGATAACTTGTGACATTTTTGACATTACACATTATCATGCTGAGAGTATTTATTATTATTATTATTATTATTAAAAGCCTAGACACACTGTGGCTCTTAAGGGCTGCATGTACATTACGCAGACAGGCTGTGGCATTCAAATTGTGCTTTAAGTGGTGTTATGTGTTCAGTCAAAATATTCCCCACATCCTTGTCCTGCCACCACCCCAGATGCATGATGGGTATTTGATGCCAAATTCTGACCATATAATCTGCATTACAACAAAAATTTAGTAGACCAGGTTAGATTTTATGCATTGTACTATTGTGACATGTTTGGATAGTTAGTAGGATGTCTTTGGCAGGCTATTGTTTTATTGCAACCTACAGTACAAAATTGCTTATTGTGGTATCAATACCTAGAAATTCAATATACATTTATACTAGACTACTATTCTAGAAAATATATACACTGAATATGAAGTAATGAAATGTCTTGGTTACATAAAATGTCAATAAAGGAATGAATCAGTGCAATTTGTAAACACATGAATCACTGCCTATTCAAACTATTAATCTGTTGTCATAACTTTAGGAAGTAGAAATTTAGTGCATGAACACATTATAGTCAAAGTATTTTATCACCATCTGCCAGTCTCTTTGAGAAACAGACAGTGTGTTCTGTGTCTTAAGGGAAAGATGGAAAAGGTGGTGATGCAGTTTGTCAGATGAGGTTTGGTGCCAAGCAGGAATCAGTGTCTATTAAGTGAGTTGTTAAAGAGGAAAATTATTTATATACATTATGTTCTTAGTGCCAGGGGGTCGAGTTTTTATTTATTTTTATTTTTCTATTTTTTCTTTTTTCTTTTTATTAATAACAAGGCATCAGTTTTTTACAACCTCACCCAATATGGCTAAAATATTATTGAATGAATCTTTGGCATTTTCCAAAAAAGGATTCTCCTCATTTGTCAGAGTGTTTTTTGCTTTAGCGGAAATATGAAATCATGTTATTACTGATGAATGATTCCTTAAATGGAAAATAATTCTATTCAACAGAGGAATGACTCAGTGGGCACTCAAGACAGCTACTTTATTTTGCTTCAGTTTTTGCATTTTCAGATTTATGTCAGTGCAGTGCATTCATCTATTTCAGACGGTGACACCAGCTCAAAGAGAATTTTGCCAACTTATCTGAATAAATTAATAATTTACCAGCCGAGCTATGCCTTTGCTGAAACATGTTACATGGAAACTTATGTAGCTTATGGATGTTTCACTTCATTAAACTGCTCTGTTAAAAGTGGGAGAAACGTAATTTGGCTTGGGTTTGCTTTGGTTGTTTTTTTTACACTTCCTTAGATCTCTAGAAGCGGATATTAAACTTCAAGCACAAACGCAGAGCTCAAGTTAAGCTACATTCTAAACATATTACTTAATAAGACACAGTCCCACCCCAAATGTCTATATGGTCATAAAATAAGTTCGAACGTGTGATTTCTTTGTTTTCTAATGTATTAAAGTATTAAACCATCTCTAAAAGTGTTTCTAGTTAGATAGAGGCCTAAGAGAACATTAACAATCAACTGTTTTGCCACATACCATTTTAATCAGAAATCTTCCTTACATTTATTTAATTGTTGTTTTCTTCCAATCCTTTAAAAAGCATCATAATTTGTCCCCTAATTAGTCTGGTAAATGTAAGTACAGAATCTTATGTCGTTTAGATTGCCATAATTAAGTAAATAAGTTTAATCAGATTTTTCAGGTATGAACAATTGATTTACCCCATGTTGGGCTGTATTCTTTTAAATATTTTAACGTTTAATAATTTTTTTAAAATATATAATATCTTTGTCATATGCTTTATTATTGGATATTTCTGTGTGTCTTACATAGCTTTAATGCAGGGAAGAGGTAATCGTAGTTTAAGCAGTTCCATTTCAGTCCAGTGGGAAGGTTAATTAGCTTCAAAATAAAACATAATACTTTTATTTGAGGGACCCGATAGTACCACCAGAAGTTTGGACATTTTACAATTAGACAACTATAATTTTGAACTCTTGAATGCTTTTGGCAGGATCTGTATTCCCAGATACGTAAAATGTGTTAGATTGTGATGTTTCAGACATTGAAAGGTCTTAAATCCTTCCTACTTTATGCATGTAGATGTTTGTGCAGTATTAATGTTAAAGAACTCATCAATCTGTCTTCCAATATATTTTACAAATTCTTCAACTTTCAGCCTCTTTTCCTAAAAGGCCATTTTGCCAGTTTCTTATCAATATGTGCATGATCAGAAACTATAATATTTGTATAAACTGTTTGCATGTTTTCATGGACCATATAAAATGCAACCCATTTTCAGCATTTTTAATTGATGTGCTTATAGCTTACCTGTTAAACACCTGTTTCAAATACCTCCTTATAAACATCCTAATATATATTAAATCCAGTTTCTGTAAAATTTTATGTGTTAAAATTTTATCTTAGTATAGCCAGGGAAAAACAAGTACCATGCTCAACCCTAAAATGGCTTCATCCTTTTCCTATTTAAATGCACTACATTGTTGTTGGAAATAAAGCATTCTACCAGCATACGTAGTACACTACATGGTTTTTTCCTATAATATTTTTTATTAAATTTCACAATTCCATAGTTATCAGTAGATGATAACAGTAAGGTTATAAAAAAAAGTTATAAAATTATTGTTCAATTTAGAAATTGAAATTACTTTATCATATTTGTATTCATTCATACAACTAGACATATACACACCTACAGAGTGCACACTACAAACCTTGTCCCTAACTATGTAAGTTAGTTTTTCCAATGTCTTGTGAGATGCCATCTCCCTTATCTGAACGTGCACTGGAGGCGTAAGCATTTTTCTCCAAGAAGGAGTTTTCAGTTATTTATTTATTTTAGAGATTTTGGATGGAAAATTTTGTATTGATACTTTTTCAGTGTTCACCTTGCAGAAAGATCCTCCATGAATAAATAAAACATTGTAAAGTGCAACCGGGCAGACCAAAAACACCATATCATGACTGTGAACTGTTGCCCTCCCTTTATGTGGGATGAGTAACAACTTATTCTAGAGTTTTTGTTGTTCCAAATGATTCTGCTATGATTCAGCTCATAAAAGAATACATTTGGTAGAGGAAGTGGAATTACCAGGAAAAGGTATAAAAATTTAGGTAAAATGTTTTTTCTTTTATAATTTGTATTATATTTATATGGTCAATCAGTGAAATAGTCATGGTCATTCACTGACTGTCTCCATTTCACAATAAACTGAGCTTTTATAACTGTATTCATTCTCTCTTCTTTATCAGAAATAATATTGATGATTTTGACTTAATAATGTCTAGACAAACTCGCAGTTAGACCTGGTACAGTATATTAAATTTGGAATGCTGATGTAAAAAAAAAAAAAAGAATTATGCCATCAGCATATAAAATTCTATTCCATGTTTCTGTTCTCAATACCCGATTTATTTCTCCCTAAAGATTTTCTCTCTAATTTAGTCATGTCCAAATCCTCCCGGTCACTAGGAGGCTCCCATGTTAAGGCTATTGCTACCAGTCAGTCAGGGAGGGTCGAATACTATCACGTCTTTCCATCGAACCGTGTGTCGCAAGCCAACCGCGTCTTTTCCCTCTGGGGACATCGTAACACATTCGTTTGAGCATCTATGAGCTCACGTAAGCCGATTGAGAGGAAGGTGCTATCCCCCGAGTGTGTTACACCGCCCCTAACGGTGCGTGAACGAGCAGTTCGAAAATGATGCGGTTGGCTGGTGTCACACGCTTCAGAGGAAACACGTTGGTTGTAGAGCCGTGATTAATGTGAGAGCACTATGCGTCTCCCATCCCACCCCACTGAGGGAGCTCTGCCATTCAGCTCTCTTTAGGCCCTCGGCTGCAAGAGGCTATTCGGATGATAGTGCGGGCGCTTTACCACTGCGGTAATATAGAATACCCGATAGCTTATTACCATAGCTAAAGGTTTTGTGGCCAGTATAGATAACATCAGTGAAAGAGGACATCCCTGATAAGTAGAGTAGTTCATTGTTGGATTTAAAGTACAATTGAAGTCTCTTCCAGAAAGGTGGATACAGTATGAAGTATGAAGGATGTAAAATTACAGTACCCTCATTTGGGCCATGCATACTGACCAAACTTAATGTAAGGGAGAGTATTAAACACTAGTTTAAACACTAGTTTAATGCCGAATGGCTGTGTCAAATGAATATCTTGGGGGAAAAAAAAAATTTAAGATGCCATGCTTAAATCAAGTGCCATGCCATGGATGCCATCTTGTCTCCAGAAAACAGTGGACCTGTTGGACTTGGTTTTGGAGCCCTTTAATTTTTGGGTCTTGCTAGCGTGTGAGGTGAATTTGGAAGAAAATGATAATCTAATTATGTTTTGCAGCTTTAATTAGATAGAAGATTAATAGCAAAAAAATTATTTTTTAAAGTGGTTTGAAATTTTGCCTGCAGGCCATAAATCTAAAGATAAGACCAAAGCTAAGTCTAAAACGTAATAGCTTAGGTAGGTCTGTAAGCGCCAATTTGGAGGCTGCATATTTGCTGGTAGTGATGATGATAAATTCTAAAAGATCAACCCTTTAGAATATGATGGTGCTTTTTGTATTAATAATAGATATTTTGCAAATTAGACCATTTAGAACAAATTTTTTAATTGATAATTTTTCCATACATTAATAACTTTTTAATCATTACACGACTACAGTCTCAGTCTTATGTGATGTGATAATTGTACTTAATCTAATCTTTCCTTAGCTTTGTGATGGTCTATACATCCATGTAGTCAACAGTTATTTAAGAAATAAAGCCTTTTTGTTTAAGGTAGTATGATTTGGACATGGTCAGACTGGTAAATTAAAGGTAAAATTTCATTTTTTAATAATTGCTCTCTCTGATTCTCTTCACTTCTTTCTCTACTCAACCCATCCCCATTAAATATATAAAGTGTACGCTACAAAAATAAGAATCAAAGAAGCCTCAGGAATATTTGTGTCATTTTGCTGTGTTGAGAGATAAGTGGACATTGTGATTGTTGTTAAATACTAATGTGGACTATATATAAAATGTTCATTTCAGTTAAGGTAGGTTGTACTTTTTCTTCTACCCTGTCTTAAATTACCGGTCGAGTTCGATATTTGTTAATGGGTTTCTGTAAAAAGGGCGGTTTGTGTTTGAGGTAGCAGTGGTGTCATTTTGGTCCTGTGCTTTCATTAATGTTAGGTCTTGGGGACAAATGGCCAAGACCGAAGATTTGGGGAGAGGGAGTTTCACTCTAGAGGGAACGCTTCTTCATGTGCCTCTGAGATGACATTTGACTCTGATAAATTAGACCAAATGTTTAAACCAAATCTACTGCCCCTTTCAGGTCTAAAGATCCTGAGGTGCGCAACTGACATAATTTGTTCTTGCACTCTTCCTCTCACTGCTCTCACTGGTACATTGTATTTAATTTTAAATCAATGTGGCCGTTCCACTACTGAGTCTACATGGGTCTGCATTGGACTTTCATAGGGGAACTATAATAGATATTGTTTTTTATTTCTGTGATGGTAGGATCAAACTTTTTGAATAAGGTGTTTTGTCAATAGGAATTCTGTTTTACAGCTAGAAACATCAACTAACATATTAACACCACACATGTTTACTGTATATAGAATCCAGCAGATAACTTTAGTGTGCTTAAAGAATAATTACAGATGTAGTGAAAGTCTTCTGGAAAAATGTATTTCACCTGAGGTGCAGGCAGAGTGCTGTTGAAATGGTAGGTGGAGAAACCAGGGATATCTGAATTGGTTAATGATGTAATGGCTAAAATCAAAACATTGCATTTATTTCATGCAGTTCTAAAAGTGGAGATGAGCTCTTTATACTTTTCTACTTGTTTTTTTTTTTTTCACTTTGTTGCTTGCAAAAATTATCAGCCAGCTTCCTTTTGGTTGTCTTCAGTGTTTAACTGATTGTATCTCATGTAGAATAAAAACTACAAACAACTCCTGATGTGTGGTGACAACAAAAAACAAAAAATCCTTTGTGTGTGGTTTTATTTGTTGTATTTAAAAATTGCCATGTCAAACGTGTATGTACTTTTATGAAGTGTTGTCCCTGCAGGTCTGATCATTGTCTTCAAGTGTGTCAGGTGATAATAACGATGTGGTCTTTCTCTGAGCAGTCTGTACTGTACTTCCTCCGGATTAGATAAGTCGTTCCTTTTTAGTGGTTTGTGTTTGTCCACGTGCACAGATGTAGGAAAGAAAATACAGTATATCAGATTACGAGCTTAATCAGTGGCATCTACTGTAGGTAATGTTATTGAGTTTTATGAAATCTGATAAAATCCAATCTGATATAACATGTTTTGTAAAGCTATACAATATGAAACATGTGGTGTTTTGAGAAGAATTGGGCTCAGGCTTTCCCCTGGTCAGACTCCTGGTTACTCATCTCAGGGAGTTTTTCCTTGCCACCGTCGCCCTCGGCTTGCTCATCAGGGACAATCTTATCATATTGATTCATACAAACTTACTTCTTTTGATTGTGTAAAGCTGCTTTGCGACAATGTCAATTGTTAAAAGCGCTATACAAATAAAATTGAATTGAATTGAGTTAATTAGGTGTGTATATAATATACTTTTTCTTTAAAATTGTAAAGACTAAAATGTCTCAAACATGAAGCCTTTAAATAAAAACAGGTTTTTCTTTTCTTATTACAACTTACGTTTCCTGGTTTCTAACAGTTATAGTGGGAGATTTGAAAGATTTCTACCATGCTCATTTTTTTTCATTTTTTTCAAATTTTCAAATTACAATAAACATTTTTAATAATCCAGAGCTGCCTGACAAATAAATTCAGGAAATCGATCATCAATATTTTTTAGGTAAAGCAGGTGATGGTGTAATAATGTAACCAGCTGTTTTTTTTGCTAGTAGAAATTGTGAAACCCCAGTTGAATTGTGGATTTTTTTAGTGAGTTCTTACCAAACAACTGTTAAACATTTCTTTATTTGACATTAAATAAAAATCAAAGCATTTTGGAAAAAAGTGAGAGAGTCTGCAAATCCAGTCTAAAGCATAAGAGACAAGAGAGATCAGCAGATCTGGTTGTATAATAAAATCAGAGTTCAGGTCCATTGTATTATTTGGCAATGATTGGTTTGAAATTAATTAATGATCAGCTTTTCATAACTTGAGATGGATAAACTAGTGTCTTCATCATCATCATTTCAACCATTTAAGCTTCTTGTTAATTGTATGATTAATAGTTACAGTGTCATTTATATGGCATTTTTTTGAACTGTAATTTTTTTTCCTGCATATTCAAGCAGTCATTGTATATTTCTATTGTCATCCACAGGTGATGTTGGCAGCCTCATACTGGTCACTCCTGGCCCCTGCTATTGACATGGCAGAGGAGTCTGGAAAATATGGGGCATTTTCGTTCCTCCCTGTTGCCATTGGTTTTGTCCTGGGAGCAGCTTTCGTTTTTTTAGCCGATCTGATGATGCCTTTTCTGGTGAGTGGTGCATTTGTTCTGTTGATATGGATAAGGCTTTGGGCTAAGTCTTGCATGTCCATTCAAAGGCTTCCTGGTGTGCATCTGACAGCTGGGTGGAAATAGCTTTTTTTGTACTCATGGGACATTCAGTAATTATAATTACTTATTATATCTCCGTATTATTCCATTATTACAAATCTCTATTATTATTATTATTTTATACCGATTTTCTCCCTAATTTAGTTGTAGTGTGAGCACTTGGGGTTATTATTATTATTATGGATTTCAAAAGGTCATAAATGGGCAGATACAGGTGAGACTCAAAAAATTTTTATATCGTGCAAAAGTTCATTTATTTCCGTAATGCAACTTAAAAGGTGAAACTAATATATGAAATGGACTCATTACATGCAAAGCAAGATAGTTTAAGCCATGATTTGTCATAATTGAGATGATTATGGCTGGCTTACAGCTCATGGAAACCCCAAATCCACAATCTCAGAAAATTTTAATATTGGGAAAAGGTTCAATATTTTAGACTGAAAGTGTCCCACTTTAATCAGGTAATTAAGCCATAACACCTTAACACAAAGGGTCCTGAGCATTTAAATGTTTTCTCAGTCTGGTTCAGTAGGAAGCACAATCATGGAAAAGACTACTGACCTGACAGATTTGCATAAGATTTTCCATAAGGAGGCAAAGCATCAAAAGAAGTTGGATGTTCCCAAAGTGCTGTATCAAAGCACATTAATAGAAAGTTATGTGGAAGGGGAAAGTGTGAAAAAAAAGGGCATAAACAGCAGGGATGACCGCTGGATTGTCAGGAAAAGGCCATTCAAAAGTGTTGGGGACTTTCACAAGGAGGGGACTGAGGCTAGAGTCAGTGCATCAAGAGCCACCACACACAGACACAGGATCCTAGACATGGGCTTCAAATGTTGTATTCCTCTTGTCAAGCCACTCCTGAACAACAACCAACGTCAGAAGTGTCTTACCTCGGCTAAAAATTAGGAAACCAAGGACCCAGAGTCTGGAGGAAGAATGGAGAGGCACACACTGCAAGATGCTTGAAGTCCAGTGTGAAGTTTACACAGTCTGTGTTGATTTGGAGAGCCACTGTGTCAACGTAGCCGTCTACCAGGGGATTTTGGAGCACTTCATGCTTCCTTCTGCAGACGAGCTTTATGGGGATGCTGACTTCATTTTCCAGCAGGACTTGGCGCCTGCCCACACTGCCAAAAGCACCAAAACCTGGTTCAATGACCGTGGGATTACTGTGCTTGAATGGCCAGCAAACTCGCCTGGATTTGGGGTTTTCATGAGCCGTACGCCATAATCATCTCAATTATGACAAATCATGGCTTAAACTATCTTGCTTTGCATTTAATGAGTCCGTCCCATATATTTCTTTCACCTTTTAAGTTGCATTACTGAAATAAATGTACTTTTGCACAATATTCAAATTTTTCTAGTTTCACCTGTATGTAACCGTAGACGTTCTATTTAAGACGTTAAAGACATGTTTTAATAAACAAAAATTGAAAACGTCAGACGTCTAAGAATGAATAGTAATAATAACTTGTAGAAATGTGTAACTCTGTGTAGCAGGTGTTTTTTTTTTTTTTTTTACCAAGCCACACCTTTTTGTGTATATAAACCCTAAGAAGCTAATGCAAATACAGTGCTAAAGGTGTATATACTATGTGTTGGGAATAGTGGCAATATTACTAGAAAGTAAAAAGCTAATCTGAGAGAGTCAGTCAGATCTTCCAAAACCACCAGTAAACAATAGAAGTAACATCTGAACAGGCCCTCTATAAGGTGAATTAAATTAGCTCCTGAAATACTAGAATCATCTGTGTTAGACCCACGTTAGACGCCGCGGCAGCCTGTACTCTGCGCCTGCCACTCAACCCGCACGCTCACTGTCAAGTTGAGTTTTGAGATTTTGTAGACGCTTGAGGCGGTAAAACGTTGCCGCTTCTTTATAATCCTCTATAATCACTTTAGAATCGCTCTAAACTATTTTAACATTTTCACCCTTAAGTTTGTTTAGGAATAATAATTATGGTGGATGACAGAGATACATGCAGTTCAGTAATAATGTAGCTTTTTTTGTTTAATGTAATTTGAAGTTAAATGTTAAACTCTTAAATGTTGTGCTTGGTTTTTAAGGGAGAAAACTAATGTTATAAAGTATAGACTACATTTAATTATTTAATACATTTTTTAATGTTTAAAAATGTAACAGAATCAAGGGAAAATGTAATATAGAATCAGGACATTTATAAAATCCTACTTATAGAATCTGAAACTAAAAATTAATTTTCAGTAGAAATTAAAATAATGTTGAAATTTCAATGGGAAGTTCTTGGATGGAACTGCTTTAATATTAGAGAAATCAGTTTCTTACCCAGTTGGTTATGAGCGTACAAGTAAGCACTTTTCCCTTTTCCACATTAAATGTAGCTTGAGGAACCAACATTTCTTATCGTCATTGTGATCCACATGAGCTGCACTTGGCCAGAGCTAGTTGTGATGTTTGGACAGCTGTTTGGATTTCTTTTATTGGCGCTTAGCAAACAAGAGTCCAACAAAAAAGAGATACGGACGAGCAACACAATCCCAGCAACCCCCAGCAGAGCAATTACTTCTGCCATGCATCAGCATAGAATACATTTGCACTTTCATTTCCACTAGGGATTGTTGTGTCTCCAGGATAAGGGGGCCAGGACAGGAATCAGCAATTCAAGTGATGTGAACTCAAGCTGTTGCAGAATTGAACATCAGGCAAACATACCACTAGTGGGTTTTGTTATAAAGCTAGATCTTGCTCCCTGATTTACTAATCAGAGTTGAATAATGGGCAACTGGCATTGTAAAATACGCCTGTTATGGACAGAGATGCTCTTTATCATGTTGGTCTGAGTGTAGACCTAAATTATAGTAGAACTCTTTAGAAAAAATCTATGTACCGTCTCTTGGGATGTTGTTTAACTAGACTCAATTATGTGGACTTGATGTACAAACAATTCAGCTGGCTTTATCTGTAAAGGCCTTTCAAAGCCACCAGTGGCACTTTGATTGAACACAAATGCCGGTGCTTAAACCTTTCTCTGGTAACATGCACAGAGCAAACGTGAAATCATCTTCCTTATTTTGGATTTTCGTGTTACCGCATAAATGTTATTTATTAATGTTATTATAGGTTCTTTTAGAAAATATTAGCCTGATATTTGATACTTTAAAGAGGAGAAAATAATAGTTGTTATTTTTATTTTATTATAAGACTTTCAACCTCTTAGTTGAGGAGAAGGTGCAAAATACATAATCAGTGTACGCCACAATATGTGAGTCAACTTGGAATACCCATAGGAAGTAGGTGTAGCTGAATTCTGGAAAACAGCCTGAAACTGTTGAGTAGAATTTACAGCCAATAATATATTATCTCTTTACGTAAAAAAAAAAAGAAGTGACATTGCAATATTGCTTTTCTGTATTGTTTTGCAGTGTTGTCATTTTCTAGCTTTACCTTTGAGTCTGGCCACAGAGCTCATGTTGGAGCAGGTGCAGGTGAATATCGCTGTAAATGCAGTCAGTACTGTGCATAGCAACCTTTTAGGGCCAACCTAAGTAACTATCTTGCCACCACCTACAGTACCATGGCAACCGCTGAGCAACCACCAGTGACACCATATCAGCCATTTACCCATCAAACACTTGGAGCACCTTAGCAACGCCAGGAATCCGCTTTGGTTGTGTGTTTTCTTTTGAAGTTGTACTTTTCTAGTTTTTAATCTGCCGTGACTCTCAGTGTCAACCCTGCTTGTTTTTCCTCAGATGTTGTCCAGTTTTACATGAGTTCTGTCATTTCTACAGTGTTGGCTCTGAAATCCGTACAGCAGTGAACTGAGGAGAGCCCACACACTGACATTCCTGTCACATTGTATATTAAAGCTTTTCTGTATGGTAGGCCAAGCTGCAGTGAATGAGTGTAAAGTTATACTAATATTTCTACCAGCTGTTTCACACTGATGCAGTCTTCTGAGATCCTGGATATTTAAAATGCTGGTTAGGCATTAACATAGTCACTTAGTAAATCTCTCAGAATTTCCAGAGACAGTTAAAAGCTCTCTGCAAAGCATGTACTGTACACTTTGGTGTTACATCGTTAGTAGGCTTCTGTCTCTGCTGTAAATCTGCCTCACAGACCAGCAGTGTGACCTCTGTGAGATGTGACTGGAAAGTGATGACCCATATTTTACTGCTGGCTATTTTTGCTCTGCTCTAAAAGTTTTAAGAGTCTTTTTTATCAGAGTTTGCTAGGACATTGTTGGACTGTGGAGCTCACAAAAAATGAGACCTTTGACTTTTGACTTTTCCTTCGTCTGTCCTTTACCTTTTCACCCAGGCTGGACACTGGTCCTCTTCCAGAACTTACTAGTGTTTTCTAGTTCTGCTGTCACTCATTATTACCTGTTTGAGGAGAAACCAATGTCCTGTTTGTAGCCTTCTTAGAATATTTGATTAGAATTGATTAATTCACAGTACAAGTTGTATGTAGAGTCCACTGAATTAAAGCGTTGTAATTGAGCTTTGATGTTTTTATTGATGTTCTGAGACTCATGCTGAGGCATAATCACTAAGACTAAGTGTAATGATGACTTACAGGAAACGCACTGATGTCAATTTGATGGATAAAGCATTAAGGGAGACGCAGGTCGCTCTGTCTGTGGAAATATCAGTCTGTCACTCACAGCATAAATTTTAAAACATTTTTACATAATTTACATGTACTGATGCATTTATTTTTGTGCCAATAGTTGCACTATTCCTCTAATGCTTACAGTTGTAGTGTTTTGGGTTTAAGTGCTGTTCTGAGAGAAATGGGTTTTTCTGTGAATATAATGCTACTGTGATATGTTTTAGTATGATGACTCTTATTTGCTAAAACACATTCCAACCTGTCATTTAAAACTTCCCTCTATTTTCAAAAACAGTGAGGTGAGCGTGCACTAGGTATTAAAGGTCATTGGAAGTCATTAAAAACTACACAGACTTTACGTCTCTACTGTGAGAAAACATGTCCAAAGACTGGACTTAAAGAACAATATTAGAGACTTTGTCAGGTCACCTGTATTTGGACCTATATGCAAATCAGCAAAACATCACAAGAATACAGCTGTAAAGATGTTTACAGTAAACTAGGCCATACATGTGGATAAGCCACTGTTTAGTTTATCATAATTTCAGTTGGCACATTATACAGTGTATATACTGTATACATCATACAGTACGTCAATCCAGAAACAATATGAGGATTTCATTAATTTCATTAATCCATCCATGATTTGATATTACCATTTAACATTTGCAGTAATTTCTTTAGTTAGTATTTGATTTTACTTTCCTTCAATCAGCATTCTCTCTCTGTTTGCTCTATGGTCATTTTAAGTACATGCAGGTGTATGTACTGTAAATGGTTAGAGACTTCACCTGTATGTCACTTATTGTTGTAACAGATCAGAGTTGATCCATGATCGGCGCAGACGTTCATAGGAATCGCTTGTGTAGTAGCATAGATCGGGAGGTCTTAAACGAATTGTAGCAATCTGTCCATTAAGTGTACAACAAGATCCACAGATAATTCTGAACACAATCCTGATATTTTAATAATAGACTCATGATTTTATGTTCATGCCATTACTGTATGTTCCTGCTGCTTGTGTTTTTCTTCTTAAACTATCCAACTATGTTAAATATTAAGCCCATGTTGACTTTAAGTTATTGAGATTTGTATTAAACTCTCTTAGTTCATGTGAACGGACAACGAAGCTACAGTCAGGTCAAAAGCAAAGTGATAAATGTGATATTTGGTAGGGTAGACTGAGATTTCCTCCTCACATTGTTTATACAGTGACAAATTAAATATAATCATGAACACACTGACTGAGCCTGCATGACACATTGTATATGTTTTTTGTGTTATTTCTTATTACAGTGTAGCGATTCACATAAACACATGTCAAATAAAAAACAAACAAACAAACAAGCAAAAAAAAAAACATAATACTCCTAGTCATGAAAATCCTGGACAAATGATGAAATATAGATTCATGTTTTCCAGACACAGAAAAGTCATGACAAATAAAAATATCAAAGTTTGAGAAATGTTAGATGCATTTTTTTTAATGCTTTGTTCTTTTTTTTTGTTGCATTTTAATAATGATAAAATGTGTGTGCATGTGTGTGTGAAACGGTGAGTTGGTGTTAGGCTTCGATAGTTCAGTGTACTGTAGTCTGTCTCGTAAGAGGTCCGTGTGTAATGGATATGTTGTAGTGTTTTGGTGTCTGTGTGCACTCAAAAATGTTTGCATTGAATACTAAAAGAAAAGAAAAACAGTGCTTGTGTCTTCTCAAACTGTGTTTGAACAGCTGCTGAACAGAGCAGATTAATCTAAAGCCACACAGAGGTTTTAGGGGAGTGTGTGTGCTCCTACACAAGCATAGCAAGTAATGTAAAATAAGTAAGTAACAAAAACACATCACTACACAGTAACTGACAATACAGGCTTAGTAATGAAGACTAGGCTTAAGTAAACCCGACTCCAAGCAGAGCGAAGCTTCAGCATCTGTAGAACAATCGTCTCAGTTCTACATCGTTAGTTATGTGCTTTTTATTGTGTTGTTATTCTCACACTCATTCAGTATGTGATATCTGCCTGCTGGGTTTCTTTATTAATTAATTAATTAATTTATTTTACTTGTACAATAAATTACTCATACTTTAAGAATTTTGTTACACTTTTATTTTAAATAAAGTTTTTTTTATGCAACAAATTTTTTTATATTTTTTATAAAAAAGCACATACTCAGTCCTCATGTGGACTCTGTATATGTTCCAGGGGTTAATCTACGTTGCTTATCTAAAACAATGCATTACGTAGAGCAGGGGCAATTGTTGTGTTTTGGACTTAAATTACAATGGACGTCTCCTCCGGCTTGCTCATTAGGGATAAATTGAACACAGGAAGAAACTTTATTTTCCATCCTGATTTTCTCCCTAATTTAGTTGTATCCAATTACCTCCCTTTAGTGCTCTCCTTAACCAATTACGTAGGGCAACCAAGTAGTGTGTTTCCTCTGAGATGTAACCCAGCCAAGCACATGCGCCTCCATGTTAGGGAGGAAAGTAACACCCCCGCCGCTGCTGTGAGCTCATTACAGGGCGAACGCTATTCTGTTGCTCCACTCAGAAGCTGAATGAACCTTTTCAGCACAATAGTCAGCCTACACAAGCCATACAGATGAAATGAAGATGCATTAAATGTTTGCTGTGTTTGACTTTGGGTTGAGTTTGAAATTCCTTTCTGCAGGAAAAATATTTCTGTTCTGTTTTCGTAGACAAGTCGTACAACTACATTTTCCCAGCAAAAAGGTGTTTAGTTTTAAACATTTAACAGGGTTCTGAACATATCGTCACTGATTGCATTTGACTTTATTTTTTACATCTTACTAGGATAAAAGCAGTGATTAGAGGAAGATGTTGGGTCTGGAAATTTGTAAATAATTCATAAAGAAGCACAGATTTTGGGTTTATTTATTCATGCTGTGTGTATAGAGCTGATTCCAGGCAGTGCATGTGGCATACGGGTGTGTGACTGGATAAAAGAAAGGCTAACCGGTCAGTTTGCTTCTGAATAGTCAGCTCCTTGTAAAATGTCAGCTTGTAGTTTAAGCCCGTGGCGTTGAAAGCAGCACAGATCAGCCACCAGCAAGCAGATGGAAAGGATTGGAAAACAAGAAGCGAGTGTATCTAAATGAACTGGAGAGGATCATGGTAGTTATTAAAAGGCCAAGTCTAGCAAATGTTGGTAATTTTTTGTTTACTTTTTACTATAGTTTTCATAAATTAGTCATTTAGTAAGGAGCACATGTTGGCTCCATTTCAGGAACAGCAAATGCTACAGTTTAACACAAACCCTGCATCACTGCTGCACTGTAGTTCTGCCCTCCTGATGGGTTTCCTTTATTCACAGTGGCTGTATCACTCTGTGCCAGTGTATCATTCTCTATCACTTTATCCATGTATCACTCTGTATCACTCTACCGTTGTTTCACTGTGCATGTCTTTCTCTCTCTATACCTGTGCATCACTCAGTAGCCCTGTATCACTCTGCATATCTCCTTCCTGTCCTGCTTTGTGCTCTGTCACCTGGAACAGATTGTTGGCATCAGCACTAATTTTCCACATCAGCTTCACCCCCCTCGAGGCACTAAACTGCTCAGGTGGAGAGGAGTGATGTGCAGCGCTTAGGGGTCACCCCAGGTGAATATAGCAAATGATAACACTTCATTCTGGCAGTTCAATTTGCTTGCATGGCTGAGTGGAGAATGGCTTCATTAGAGTGAACACATCACACTCCTCTGCTGAGTGTTTGACCTGTAATTGAGAGCACAACCACACTGCAATTAAATCTCAATCATTGACATTTTATATATCTCATGGAGAATGCTACGTTTATGGCCTTTATAAATGAAATGTTCTGTGCATGGCAGTTCAAAAATATAGACAGTAATGTTCCTAACCCGTTTCACACAGTTCCATCTTTTCCAAACTGTTGACTTCCCTACGTTTAGATTACTAAAGATGAAACTGTAAGTGGTTTAGCTTGTAGTTTTACTTTTTTTAAGCATATTTTCCAATTACATCCATGGACCCTTGAGCATCCTATAGTATCCTATATATCCTAACCTAAGTTTGACTTTTCCTGATGTAACAGCCCCCACTCCTCTGGGAAGGTTTTGCACTATGGTTTTTGGATCGTGGTTATGGCAACTTGTGTTTATCAGCCTTTAAACGGTGCGCTGTGACATCATGTGAGAAGGTGCCTGTTCACCAGGCGTGTTACCCTAAAGGAAACACTGGAATTGATCACAGCTGAAGTGAAAGTAGAGGATCATTTGTTGCAAAAATTACAATTTATTAGGGAGAATATTAGCAGTATCTGAACTGTGACTTTGTGATAGATTGTTACCATGGGAACAGGAGCTCCAGACACCAGCATATGGCTATGACACCCTGGAAAGGCTCTCTCTGGGCATTCCAAGTGACTTAAATATGAGGATATGAGGGCGCACACACACACACACACACACACACACACACACACACACACACACACACACACACACACACACAGTTATGGTAGGCGCTGTGAATGTGAATACTGTATGCTGTGACTATTCTGTCAGTCTTGAGTTGTCTTGTCAGTCTTATGCTTTCAGACTGACTGCTCACATGGCTGCTTCTGATTTATAACAGATTAATTTCATCAGGGCTGAAAACAAAGACAATCTGTTACCCAAATCCCAGCTGAAATCCCAGCTGAGGAGTGTGTGTGTGTGTGTGTGTGTGTGTGTGTGTGTGTGTGTGTGTGTGTGAGAGAGAGTATGGATAACCACACACAGACATGTACACGAGAATGTTGCTGGTCATATTCTTTGTGACTTTGAATTAATTGACTTCATCTTTCCATTAGGGGCCGGTCGCTTGTAATTGCCCCCAATTTATGCAGGATGTGTTTATTGTCAAGTATTCAGCAACAAATGCCATGACAACCATCTCTCTCTCTCTCTCTCTCTCTCTCTCTCTCTCTCTCTCTTTATGTCTCTCTATAACAGATGGTGAAAGCTGATTCTAATGTTTAAGAACACATTTTTTCCATGAAACCCGTTTCTGTGGCCTCGTCACCCTCTCTGTCACAGGGACATGAATGTGAATGACTCAGAGCAGTCGGTTTAGAGGAAACAAATTTGGACTCTGTAGTCACAGTGCAGGGATATAAGACCGAGAGCATGAAGAGCCACGTCTCATTTGTATCAACACTGTTCTTTACTGGAACACAACACAAACAATTTTACTCCTTTGTTTATTCGAAAACATGCTAATTTTGCCACTGTCCGCAGTCACCACGCTAATGGAGCTTGCATTCTTCATTCAGCTACGTTAGCATCTTTGATAAAATGTTTGTTTGTAATGATTTCGGATAGGACTTGTCCAAAACATGGTATTGGCGCTAAAAAGTGTCTCACTTAGGTGAAAAAGTGAATTTTCAGATAGAATCATACAATGCTTCTTATATCCTGAACCATGCTACACATTTATATTTTTATCAGATAAGGAACATGTTTGATAAACACAATTCTGTGCCCTTTCATGTCTGTAGTGTCAGTAACTTTTTAAAAATCAAATCTTTCAACATCATGTCAGATGAAACTTGGCCAATTTAGATTTCACATGAAAAAGACATAAACCTGAAAAAGTGTATTATTCCAAAATGCTAAAGTGAAAAGATATTGCAGCTTGAATTTGACATGGTTACGAGCACTATAGATTTTTATTCTTAAAAAATTAAGAAACTATTTTTACAGTTCATATGCTTCTAAAAGCTTACACCAATTTTAGTATCAATACGCTAAAATTGAATATGAATAATTTATATTTTAAATGATTATTGTTTGGAGCCAAACAAATGTCCATTTTAGGGCACATACTGTATAAAATCACCTCTCCAAAACGGCCGACATTAGCAACTTGAAATTTTTAGGGACGCAAGTAATTTACAAGATGGGTCACTCCCATGTTGCATAAACTTCAGAAGTAGCTTCTTTGGCACACACATTTTCTTTATTATATCTATGAATTAAATCAGCACCAGTACTGTGTTTTGGCCAAGTGGACTCCTTTACTTTCTGTTATGCGGTGAAGGCGGCCCAGCCGCTTGTCTTATTCATGGTGTTGGAATGCAAACAAGACAAGTTTGTTATGATCTGTTATACAAAGGATGGGGATGTGTGGGTTATCTGTCAGGCTGAATGATGTGATGGAAAACATGATCCATGTTGGGTTCAAGTGATCTTAACAGAGTAAGATTTGTTCTTATACTCTATCATACGGAAACACGCCGTGTGTATATACAGGCATGGAACTACGAGGCAAAGATACAAAGCCAAAAAGTATTAATACAATCAATAATCTGTGCTTTGCTTCTCTTTTACAATAAAACACATTAATGGCATTTACTGTATCAATGCATTGAAAGTGCAATTATTGAGAAATTACTTTTTTTTTATTGTTTAAAAGGGATACTCTTATGCTTTCAGTAGTTTATTAACACAATACAGAAGTTACAGTTTCTTCAATGTTCTCCTGGTGTAGTTGTTATTTAAAGCTATTCTAAGTGCTGTTATGTGATTATTTATAATTTAGTAATCATGTGATTTAAATGAGTATTTAAATGTGCCTCAGTTGTAGCATTATCTGATTTGTGTAGCTGGTTAAGCACATTTAAGTAAGATTAAGGGCAACTAGCAAGTTTATATAATCATATACCATGTTGCTTATCTTTTTTGCCTTGTGGATGGTCTGCCCTTGTGCCACATACTGCCAGTGTCAGACAGAATGATGTAATGCAGCAGGACGAGTGTGTGTGTGTGTGTGTGTGTGTGTGTGTGTGTGTGCCCTGCGATGCTTTGTGATGCCTTTTGGGTATCTCCGAATGACTGGCGTGTGGGAGAGACTGTAGCTGGTGACGCCCTGAACATACAAGAAATTAAAGTGATGTTCCCTTTTTTGGATTTGATCCAAAATGATCTTTAATCATCTTTGTTTGACGTGCACTCTTGGGCTGTTTTTGTACAACGTTGCTAATCTGTGATGTAACCACAGCAAGAAAGGTAAAATTTCTGCAATGAAACATGTTTCCCAGTGTGTACCTTTAAAGTGTTAAATTAATAAATCCTGACTCATAACTAAGATATGAGGGCAGAGAATGTAAGTGGATTCAGAAGATTCATGCAGCTTTTCCTCCCCCTAATACAAACTACACTGCAAAAAACAGGAAAATTACAAGTTTTATTTTTACAAACTATGTCCTCCCCTATTAGGTATTATTTTGGATTATTGTCTGAATTCATTGCTTGAGAAGTTTAATAGCACATCACAGCATTGCCAGGAAGAGTTGAATGTGCTTTTATCTGGCACATTTTGTGATTTTTACATCTAAAAATTCAATTTAAGAACAGAGGTAGGTTTAACCATAGTCACTCTATAACTGCAACCAAACAGTGATGTGATGGTAGAATTCCAAAAAAAGGAAATTTTGAAGAATGTGTTAAAGGTTACCGCTCCAACTCAAACATGAGTTAAGAGGCATCATGTTTACTGCATTGTGCATGTAACAAGGACAGGAAAGTAATTCATTTATTAATTAAAATTATTTTAAATAATTAAACTCACAGTACCAGTTTCAATATTTTCATCAATCTCTGCTTGGCGATTTGAAAAAAAAAATCACTTTTTATCAATATTTAAACTCAAATATTTTCATATTAAATCTACTATTAATACTAAAACTAATCTTATTTATATGAGATAAAAGCAAATAATGAATTGGCAAAAGCCAATTGCATAAAGCCAACTGTGTGTAATAGTTTCTCAATTCCCTCTTTTACAACATTGACCTTGACCTTCGCTAAGTCATATGTGACAGCATCTGTGATGTTCTTGTCTTTTTTTCTTAATCTGCATAATGCCTGCAAGTATTTATTCATGTTAATATTCAAAAAGAAACAAAACGAGCCTTTCCAGCTCAACAAAACCACACGCGTTCCCCTAATTTGAACAATAGCTTTTGTACAAGTCTCTGAGTTCATGTTCAGGATACTTCAGGCAAAAACTCCACATGAATTACTGACTATGCAGACATTACCTGTAATAAATTGCACCTATTTTGTGATTAGATAATTGAACAGACTTACATTACAATTTAGATTTCTATGCGATAAATACCACAGAACTGGTTAGCTTGAATATTTTATGACCAACTTTTAGCGTATTTTTGATCCAATCGAAAGGAAGGCTTCAGAAGGTTTCAGGGTGTTCTTCTGTACAGAGCGCACCACTCTAGTTTAGGTAAGACACTAATCAGTTATTAGTTTTTATTATAGTGTACTTGCAATAAATGTGAATTAAGTGATTTTCCCATATTATAATGAAATTTGGCACATTATTCAACCATTAAAAAACTACTCAATGGGTCAATTCATCATACGCTTTTGAGTATAAATAAAGTCTATTTTGAATCAGTTACTTACCATCCACTTGTCTTACATAGTGGATCGGTTTTATTTCCGTTTGAACAAGTTTGAAAGTTCCTCAGAGGCACTGAATCTAGCATACGCCATCTTTTCAAACTGCTGTGAGAGGAGGGTTGTTGGTTGTCCAGAAAAAAAGTGCTGTGATTTGTAAATAAGTGGAAGGAACAAAGGTTGTCATTCACCAAAACTCGTAAGCCTAAAGTCAAATGCATCACAGAGAGAGAGAGAGAGAGAGAGAGTGAGAGAGAGAGTGAGAGAGAGAGTGAGAGAGAGAGTGAGAGAGAGTGAGAGAGAGCATTTCTTGGTGGTTTTGAAGAAATCTACAAAGCAACATTCCTCAGCAAGTTACTCTACCTTCATGAATGTCAAATCAAAGTGTTTAATGCAAAGAAACAGAACTGAGATTTATACTCAATTAATTGCAAATTGCGATCATGCCTATACACCAGTTTAGGTACTGTAAGATTACTCGATTAAAACTGTGCAGTAAATTAGTTCGGTACAATAAGCATCGTTTATAGCTCTAGTATTTGAGATGCTTAGGAAGAAGAGTGTAGAGTAATAGATGTGGTGTAATTTTCTAAGAGAATTGTTTTCTGAATTTTATTGTGCAGCTTAGAGTATTAGGTTGTTATTAGAAGAGCATGCAGGCAGAAATTTACTCTAATTAAATGGCACCTTCAGTATAAACCTGCTGCCTGAAACAGCTGAGGAAGACTGTCAGAGTTCTGCTACCTTCAGAGATCTCTGCAGCAGGAAACACACATACAACATACATTGAGATGTAATGACCAATGAACAACCGTTCACTTAATGTGTGTTTAAGTCTCATATTAAATGTACAGGCAGTGAAGTGGAAATATTGAAGATAACTTACTTTACTATTACAATTACTATTGTTTTTTCATCTGATTTATTACCTGGTATTTTTTCAAGTGATGTACATTTAACTATTATACTGTACATATTCAGTTAAATTTCCGAACTATAATTGTCTTATTGTCTCTTGTAATATCTATCTATCTATCTATCTATCTATCTATCTATCTAGCTAGCTAGCTAGCTAGCTTGTCTGGTCTGGTCTGGTCTTGTCTGATCCCACAAAAAGCTAATGACAGACAGGCACCAGAACACCCACTGCATATGGCAAGTGTGGGGTGAGAAGTGTTTTTATTTGTTAAAATGTTAGAAGCAGGAAAAATTGGCAAGTGAATCTGAGTGACTTTGATTTAAAGGTCTTATTATGAAGACTAAATGACTGGGTCAGACCATCTCCAAAACTCCAGGTCTTCCCAGTGTGTTCTGATATTCAGTGGTTAGGTTCTAACAAAAGTGGTCCAAGGATAGGCAACTGGTATACTGGTGATAGGGGGATGGTTGCCCAAGGCTTACTGATGCACATGGAGGAGCAAAGACTAGCTCTCCTGGTTTGATCCCACAGAAAAAGTGCATCATTTACATGGGGAATGTGTGGCACCAGAATGCACTTTACAGAGAAGGCGAGCTGGTTGAGGAAGTGTGTCACTTTGTTTCATAATTTGCTGGGAAAACGTGGGCCCTGCTTTTAATATAGATGTTACTTCGACATGAAACACTAAACATTATTGCAGACTGAGTACATCCCTTCATGACATCAGTATGTGGCAGCGGTCTCGTTCACCAGAATAACGCACCATAAATTTGTTGAGTTGGCCGCCAAATTCTTTTGTTGTTTGTCCTGCAGGCATTAAACTCGAGCTTTTTACCTGCATATGGCTCACTGTCTGTATAAAATATACTATCTAAATGGCCATAAAATGTTCATACATTGTCATTCTATGGTTTGTGTGTGCGTGTGTGTGTGAGAGACCATTAGAGTGTCAGCTATCCTTACATGGGTATGTTTTTAAGTGAATGAGCTGGATACTGGATTCACTGGCTATTAGCTAATATAGCAGACTTTATTATTAATATCACAATAAAAAAACAAAAAAATTCCTGTCTTGGATATGTGACGTTTCCATGTTCCCACAGGAAAAGCAGGAGCTATTATTATTCTGAGCACGATTTGTGTTTAATCCATCATCAGGGTAAGCGTTTCTACATATAGCACAGTGCTCTTGGGAAAATGAGAATGTGGCCTTGGTTTCCTTGTTTAGTTATCCTTATAATATTTGCTCTTGTTATGTAAACATAACCTAAGCTGTTAAGGTTTAAATTTTTTTATACTGAATGGACCGTGTAACTGGTTCCTGCGTTGTGTGGAGTGTGTGTATGTATGTTTATATGGTACAGTACAGTACAACAGGTTTTTCTTACTACTTGGAATAAATCAAAACTAGTTCTATTAGTGGTTTGATTTCAAGATTTTCTAAATGCATGAACACTTAGGGCTATTTTTAAAAAACTTTGTGTGTAAAAACAATAACTGTATTCATTTACTGAGTACTTTTAGGAAAACGACACTAATACTGTGCTTCCTTTTACACTCGAAAACCTCAGTTCTTCATGGCATGGATTTCACAAGATCTTTGAACCAGTCCTTGGAGATTTTGGTCCATGTTGGCACTATTGTCTCACATCATTTTGCAGGTTGCTGTGGTGCATTTTCGTATTGTGAACCTCCCACTCTGCCCCATCTGAAAGGTGTTTGGGGACTGGTGAAAGGCCACTAAAAAACGCTGTTTGAGTTTGGGATGAGTGGGACATGATGCATTATCATGCTGGAAGTAACTATTACCCTGCGTTCACACCGAACGCGGCGAGAGCGTCAAAGACACCGGAAGTCATTAATTTTCAATGGGAGCCGGCGGCGAAGAGAGTTGAAATCAGCTCAACTTTAGGGTAATGAGCTATGACGCGGTTGAGCGGCAACCAATTAAAATGGAGGTCCTCCGCTTGAGAGGATTCCGCGGGATGCAGTCCTGTAACTTTTGTTCCGGCTACATTAGTTCCCAAGTGAAATGGAGGAGAGGTTAATTATTGCGATAGCGGGTGTTTATTAATTATTAATGTTATTTTAATTAAAGATAAAGTCTAGTAAGTGATTCTAATGTTATAATAATAAGAAAAATTATATAATAAATATATATTAAATTAGACTAGCAATTCACAATGAACAGAAGCCACACCATACGAATGGCTTATAATTTGTTTATTTCTATGAATCAATTTCTTGTTATCTTCCACATTTTGGTCAGATCAACAAGCTTGATTGCTTTGCGGCCCCTTTAAATACAAGAAAGGCATTCGGTCTACGTCAGAGCGGCCAACAGTGGCGAAGAGCGGCGACAGGCGTTGGCGGCAGAGCGAATTGTGACGCTCTCGCCGCGTTCGGTGTGAACGCAGGGTTACAAGATGGTAAATTGTGGCCCTGAAGAGATGCTGGCCAGCAACCACACACTAGTAGGCTGTGATATTACCAGGCCCAGAGTTTGACAAGAAAACACTGTTCACACATTTACACCCTCTGGACTGTTCATACAAGGCAGGTTGGGTTCATGGGTTCATCTGTTCAGACCAGGCGTCTGTCCAGATCAGCCTTTTGGACATGTTGTGCATTCTGAGATGCTCTTTTGCTCATCACAATTGTACAGCGGTGTTAACTGACTTTCTGTAGCTCTTTTGTCCAAAAAAAAAAAAAAAAAAGATATATATATATATATATATATATATCAGCAGGTGATTTCTGTCTGCAACTGTTGCTCACTGGATTCCTTTCTTTATTTACCAAGTTAACTTTAAAGACTGCTGTACCTGAAAATCCCCAGAGATTAGCCGGGTTAGAAATTCTCCGACCAGCCCATCTGGCACTATATTCATGCCACAGGCAAAATGATAGACATCATGCTTTTTATCCTAATGGTTGATTTGAATATTACTCAAAGTATCTGCCTGATTGGCTTAGATTAGATAATTGAAGGAATAAGTAGCCGTTTAGTTGGTGCTAATTAATTGTTTGGTCTGTGTATTTGGGTGGATGTTGTGACACGGGTTCAACGGTGAAGCCAAAAATATATAGCACTTCATAATCTACAATTTCCATCCAACTAGGAACCTCTGTAATCCAACTAGGGACTGTGGAGGCCAATGGTGACCACTGTATTTATTCCCATTTTTACAACCGTGGTAGGACCTCCAGTCAACATTCACAGACTACAATTGGAGAAAACTTCAATTAGTTTAATCTACATGACTTCGTAGTGTGAAAGGAACCTGGAGTACTCGAAGGAAACCCCCAAGGACGTGGAGAACTGGCAAGCTCCATGCAAACAGAGGCGGGAATTGAACCCGGGCCCTGGAGGTGCAAGGCGACAGTGCTAACCACAATGCCACCCTGCTGCCAATCTATATTTTAAAGAAAAGGAAAGGAATAAAACCCAAATAACAATATCTCAAAAACATTCTGGGCATGCCATGTGGCTATTTAGCGTATTAGAACTAGAACTATGTATTCATGTTTAAAGTGAAAAATCTTTAAACATGAATACATAGTTTGATTTCTAGTTGCTGTAAAAAGGTTTGCAAGCTGTAGTATTTGACATACTAGTAAGTACATAGGAGAGTGGTAAAATGATTTCAAAATAATAATTTCAAAAAAAATGTTTATTTATTTATCAGAACTAAAGTCACAGCACTAGGTTGTTAGACTGTTTTTGACCGTGTGCCACATCATGCTACACTACCCACTAGCCATCTCGAATATGCATAGATAAGAGCAAGTACAGTATAAACCCAGCCTCAGGAGGATTAGTGGGGGAAAATGTTCATCATCTTTAAGAGTCATGGATGATGATCTCGCATGTGCCTCTGAGCAGCAATGGATGTTAGCCTGTGTGTTCATGGTGCTGCCATGGTGCTGTGTGCTCTGACAGACTGTTTCTCACTAAAACCAAATGAGCTTTCTCATAGACAGATAGGAAAAGAACTACTAAATGGAACTTCTGAGCAGCTAGTGTAACTCCTCATGTTGATTGATTTAACTCAACGTTTGTCCCATTTTAGCTGGTTGTTTTTCACACGAATGGGTTGTTGGAGAGAATGTATGTATGGATGGAATAAGGCTGAGTTGAACAACAGCACTGCTGCTTACAATTTAACATCTTAGCTATTTATGATTGAAGTATTATAATGCATCATATTCAATAATCTACAAATAGAAGCTACTAATACTGACAGGTCGTTAACATCATTGTTTTAAATCAGCCACTGACGCGTAAATTTTTTGTAAGGTAGCGCACAATTTGTGGAGCATGTAGGAATTAATCTTTTCATGTGACAACAGTTTTCTCACAAGATTATCAGACAGTATAACGTCTCATTAAACAGGTTTTGATTTGACAGACTTTGCCAAAAACACACAGAGTGAATCCATTTGCACTGTTCGATTTTTGTCCAAAAATCACTCATCACCATTTCTGAACTCTCACTGCTGATTATTTTCGTCATAATGCACTGTACATGAAGATCAAGGAAATGACAAAAACAAATGAGAATAAAAAGAGCTTGTGTTTTTATCTTGTTATTTTTTGTGCATGTGTTAAAGATTTTTCTTTTCGGTGCTCAAGTCTTATCACAGTGGAGCAGGTGCTGATGTGTCAGGGTATAAATGAGTGTGCAAATTTTATTCAGCCAAATCAGGCTGGACCTTTTGTACAGATTATGTGCTTAAAGCAATTCAGTGCTAAAATGTGTTTGTGACCTCCAGTTTCATATTTAATTCATCGATGCACAGATAGAAGGTTGATGTGAAAAAAAAAAAATGATGATGACTTTGATCCAAGAGCGGCCATTATAGCCCAGAGTAAAACTCATCTCTAATGATTAAACCCTGTTAAATGGTGTTTAATAACTTATATTGATTAGGATAAAATGAAAGATGAATTGGTAGTGCAGTGATAAACATTTCTGTCTTAACAGAGTGAAAGGCTAAAAAGCAATTAGAAGCATGAGGCTAGGGTAAGAAAGGAGTCAAGGTCTGACTGTGAGAAGGAAAGCAGCAAGAAACGCAAGTAAATAATTAAATCTATTTAGCTAAAGTTAAATAAGTGTTTTAGTCTATATTAATTATTAATAGATAATATAAATAGATCCATATCTATATACAGGGGGTTGGACAATGAAACTGAAACACTGGCCGATTTAGTGTTGGAGGTTTCATGGCTAAATTTGACCAGCCTGGTGGCCAGTCGTCATTGATTGCACATTCCACCAGTAAGAGCAGTGTGAAGGTTTAACTAGCAGAGTAATAGCACAGTTTTACTTAAAATATTGCAACGCACACAACATTATGGGTGACATATTAGAGTTTAAAAGAGGACAAATTGTTGGTGTGCGTCTCGCTGGCGCATCTGTGACCAAGACAGCAAGTCTTTGTGATGTATCAAGAGCCAAGGTATTTGGGTAATGTCAGCGTACCACCAAGAAGGACGAACAATATCCAGCAGGAGTAAATGTGGATGCAAGAGGAAGCTGTTCTGGTGCTAATCCGGATTGTATCCAAAAAACATAAAACCACAGCTGCCCAACTCACTGCAGAATTAAATGTGCACCTCAACTCTCCTATTTCCAACAAAACTGTTCTTCGGGAGCCACACAGTGTCAATGTACATGGCAGGGCTGCTATAGCCAAACCTTTGGTCACTCGTGCCGATGCCAAACGTTGGTTTCAATGGTGCCAGCAGTGAAATCTTGGGCTGTGGACAATGTGAAACATGTATTGTACTCTGATGAGTCCACCTCCACTGTCTTTCCCACATCTGGGAGAGGTATGGTGTGAAAATAACTACTAGATGGAACTTGGCTTGGTGTACGTTCTGAGCAGCTAGTGTAACTCCTCATGTTGATTAATTTAACTCAACGTTTTGTCCCATTTTAGCTGGGATGTTTTTCACACGAATGGGTTGTTGGAGAGAATGTATGTATGAATGTATGTATGCAAGGCTGAGTTAGGCAAGAACAACAGCACTGCTGCTTACAATTTAACATCTGAGATATTTATGATCGATAATGCATCATATTCAATAACCTACTAAGAGAGGCTACTAATACTCACAGGTCATTAACTTCATATAGCCAAACCTTTGGTCACTCGTGCCATTGCCAAACGTCGGTTTCAATGGTGCCAGCAGCGAAAATCTTGGGCTGTGGAAGCATGATGAGTCCACCTTCACTGTATTTACTCAAAGAAGCCCCAAAGAAGCATACCACCCAGACTGTTGCAGCCCAAACATTCACTGATCCACCCCCATGCATTACTCTGAAAAGTGATGGTTTGGGCTGCAATATCATGGCATTCCCTAGGCCCAATACTTGTGCTAGATGGGCGTGTCACTGCGAAGGACTACTGAACCATTCTGGAGGACCATGTGCACCCAATGATTTAAACGTTGTATCCTGAAGGCAGTGCCATGTATCAGGACGTTAAAGATGAAGTTGAACATCTTCATAATCACCAGATCTAAATATTATTGAGCCACTTTGGGGTGTTTTGGAGGAACGAGTCAGGAAACGTTGCCACCAGCATCACGTAGTGACCTGGCCACTATTCTCTAAAAAGAACAGCTCAAAATCCCTCTGGCCGCTGTGCAGGACTTGTATCTGTCATTCCCAGATGAAATTATGCTGTATTGGCCACAGAAGGAGGCCCTACACCATACTAATGAATTATTGTGGTCTAAAACAAGGCATTTCGGTTTCATTGTCCAAAATAAACAAACAAATAAATAAATAAAAGATACAGTAATAAGTGATATTTTATAATATTAAATGTAATATAATATATTGATTGAAGTACAAGTAAAAGAACAGTTATCTCTGTGGTTTGTTTTATTAAATCACAACTTTTATTTAATTCTCCATTTTTGGCCATTTTTCTGGTTTGCTTTCAGCGACAGATATGCCTTTAAAAGAGCATAATTACACATTTAATATCACAAACATCTGTAAATGGCTTAGAGTGAGGCCATGACTGTAGGGGAGATGTGGCAGTAACTCCCACTCCGTAATGTGAAAGTGGTGTGGTGGGCGGAATGAGATCTTGAGTAAACCACCTTTGTAGTCTTAAGAAAAGCACTTTGTGGGGGCCTTTGCAGCCCAAATAAAATGAGGGGATGTAGAAAACCAAGCTTTCACCCAAATGATAATTTTAGTAAATCAAAAACTGTACATTAACTTAAAGAAAGCAATATTTAAAGTTCAAATCAAATAAAGTACTCAAAACGGTCAAAAAGAATCAAAGTTAAATTCAGATAAACTTTAATATTCTAATAAACTTAGAAGAACTTAACTGAATCCAAAAGACCCCAACAAGAAAAACTTAAACCAAACAAGACTTGAAAACAACTCCCCTCAACTCCCCTAGACAAGACAATGGGGAAAGGGACGGACCAGTCTATTTTTAAACACAAAGGGGAATCACAAAATCACAACAAACTAAACAACCATACTAACAAACATGGGGTAGTTAAATAACTAATATAAATTAAACAGATTTTGAAAAAACTGAACAATTAGAAAAAGAATGAATCAAACCCATACATATTATATATACAAATGAACATAAAATGGCAAACAACCAATTCCCTCACACAGTTAGTCTACATGTTGGTACGGCCGGTGGAACCATAGTTGCAGTCGATGCGGCATGCCGGACCTTAATAGCTGAGAGCCTCACGAGCACAGTGCAGCAGGTCCAGTCATTCAAACTCAAAGAAAAATCGTATTAACTCAAAATATACAGTACACATATACAGTACACCATAAACTAGGATGTGTAAATAAATATCTAAATGAAATTAATGGTGTTGGTGTCTTATTGTTTAATATAAATAAATACCAAAGCAATTAACTAAACAAAATACTAAATAATAAATGAGCACTGAATGGGTCTGTGCACATGTTTATGTAGATCCACGTGTGAATGCTTGAACATATTACCCCTCAATATGTGGCCGATGGAGGGCCATCACACACTTCATCAGTGAGGCTTAATAAAAAAAAAAAGAGTTTGGAAAAATAGTCACATGGTCTAATGCTGGGGTCGGCAACCTTAAACACTCAATGAGCAAATTGGACCTGTTTCCCACAGAAAAGAAAAAATGTGATGGTGACATTTTATTGCCACATAACGTTGTTGAGTTTAGATCTGAGCAATTGAATCAACCCCAGATCATAACACCTCCAGAGGCCTGTACAGTGGACACTATGCATGATGGGTGCATCGCTTCATACCCTGACACACACATTACTCTGAAATAGGGTCAAGCTGGGCTCATCAGAATAAATGACCTTTTCTATTGATCCAAAGTCCAATCTTTATGCCCCCTTCTGTAGCAAATTGAAGCTTTTTTTTCTAATCGGTTTTACTAATGAGTGTTTATCCTTTGGCTGCACAGTTGTTTAGTCATGTTGTGTGTAGGAAGGATGTTAAAGATTAATGATTAATAGGTTAATTTCTGTTAGAAATGTTTATAACGTAAATGTTTAATTAACAAATTAAAACTGTTTTAACTGGTAATGTTTGTTCAGCAAACAAGAGACAAGACACTTGCATTTTAGGCAATCTGTAATATTGGACATTATACAACATTCGTAAGTAATCTCACTGGACGAGAGGCATTCCACGAGTGTTAATATATAGCATTTAACTATATGTATATCACAGATCATCACATCACAGATGTTGTAATACCCGTTAATTACACTAACTATCGGTCGCCAGCAGGTCAGTGCGGTCTGCAGTACTGGAACGAGGAGAAAGCAGTTGCCTGCCAAAACCCACATTCAAAACCAGTCACAGAAGCAGTTTCAGCAAGAAAACACCAACTGTAAATGGCACCTGTAAATAGTTAATAATTGCTTTAAAGTTGTTTAGAATTGCCTTGGAACCATCTGTGGTGTTCTGTTCGCAGCAAATTTAAGTTACGGAGCTAACTAGCTTCTAACACAAGGCTGAATCCCCAATCCCTCTCTAATCCCTGATAAAGTGCACTACTTGGTGTGAGGAACAGGGGATTTTTGAGATGTTGAGAATACCAAATCTTATCATTTTGATTCATACACATTGCATACAGACTTACTTGGCTGAAAAATGTGTTTTAAAAATTATGCTAATTTTAGTAAAACTATGTATATGCATAAATTGTTGAGGGTCAAGGATCAACTATGGTCCATCCCTTTTGTTATTTTGAAATATTATTCTGTTGCTTAAACTATTTGAGTTTCATTAATTTCTCTCACTAACTTACTTGCTTAGTTGCTTACTTGTGTTGAGGCGCTTGAATAAAAGTGCATAGTGTTACATAGAATTATTCATTATTGCTAAAAATTTGGATTATCAAACATTCAACTGTTGGTTAAGAAAATCATGTGAAATTTGCTGTAGTTGTAGCAATTACTTTCACTACTAAAAGCAGCTGAGGTTTCTCAAGATTAAAAAATATATATATAATGCAACTTTTAAGTGATATTCCAATCACTGTAGTTCTTGATTTTGTGGGCGGAGTCTGTGGTATTCCTGTCCTGGGGAATCTGTCGATTCTTTAGAGAGGTTAGAGTGTCACAAGCATTCACAAGCTCACATCAGAGTTAATGAAAGCTTAGTGTCCTAGTTATATTTAGTCCTTTAACCTACAATAATTGGATTATCAAGCTCTTGTTCTGTGCTTTGCCCTATTTCTCTGTATTTTTACCATTTGTTGCCAATAACTAAAATGTGACCTTTTAGTTGTCCACATTTCACTTCTATTTGGGAAACTGTTCTTTTTATGGAAAGTACATTTTAAGGAATTCAGACTTGGAATAAGCTTGACTGTCTGCGTGTGTGTGTGATGATTTACGGCTTCTTTATGCAGTGGCAGACTTCATGGTCATGAGTAAGAAGTTAAGTTAATATTTAGTGCTACCTTAAACGTATGCCTCTGTTAAGAGAACAAATCTCATCAAGAGAAGCATTAAGTACACACTATGAAGCCAAATGTATGTGGACACCTGATGATCAAATCCATGCCTTTGTCTTTGCACATGTGTGTTCCCACAAAGTTAAAAGCACACACTTATATAGAATGTCTTTGTGTGCTGTAGTGATACAGTTTCCCTCAATGTGTGTCACTAAGAGGCTCAAACCTTTTCCAGCATGCCAATGCCCCTGTGTTACAACGGCAGCTCTATGAAGACACGGTGTGTTAGGTTTGGAGTGGTAGAAATTGATTGTTGTCCACAGAGTTCTGCCTGAACACCTGTGGGATGAACAGGAGCACTCACAGTGCCTCACAGCACTCACAGTGTCTCCATGCTCAACATAAGTGCAAGACCTCTCTTAAATAAATTTTCCCCAAATTACTAACAACTGTGGTTTTGTTTAAATGCTCCAAATTAGACACACACCTTATGTTATGTTGCCATAAAACATAGAAAACTATAGTTTATTCAGTTAAAATGGATTTTCCTTCGGGATCAATAAAGTATCCATCCATCCATCCATCCATCCATCCATCCATCCATCCATCCATGTAGTGTACTTAACCATGTCAAAATTATGTATGCATTATTTTCAGGTTTATGTCTTTTTATGTGACATCTAAATTGCCCAAGTTTCATCTGAATGACAGTTAAGATCATTGAAAAATGGTATTATATGACCTTATCTGAAAATGTACTTTTTCACCTGGGTCACCTAGGTGAGACAGTTGCAAGCACCGATACCATGTTTTGGCCAACGGGATGTTATAATACATTTCTAAAATAAAAAACAAACAAATAAAAACAACAGGTTCAGGTTACAATAATGTTTCATTTTATATGGACAGAGTAGAGATGCACTGGTGGTAATTTGGTAAGTTAGGTTAATCTCTCAGGTGTTGGTTATAAAGCTGAACGTTTCTGCAGAATTATGTTATATATTGGGTCATTAAACACTTGCTTTATTATTTATGCTGTTATCTTGGAGCTACCCCATGTTGCTAGCGCTACTTTTTAACACACTCCTGAAGGACCTCTGTTCCCCCATTTCTCTCGTGTCTGTTTTGTTTTTTGCCTCTCTTGAGTCCAACTCAGATGATGGACATGTCAAGCAGCTTCATGCTCTTTGAATTCACTGCAGCACTCGAGTGTGCTGTGTTCTGCGTGCAAAGTAGATCTCAGGGCAGACTCATGCTTTCTTCATCTTCTATAAGGGTTGCTGATGTGTAAAAGGATGAGAGCTTCAGGGACAGAGTTAACAGAGGAAAGGTTGTGTGTGTATGGGGGTGGAGGGGGGGGGGCAAAAAGCAACTACACAAACTTTGACATAGTTTCTAAGACATCAGGGAAGAGTTTATGTAGAGGGAACTTCTGTACATCATGAAATAATGAGGGTTAAAGGCAACCTTATGGCAGCTGTTTATCTAAACTTGTTTATTTTGAACAATATTTAAGGGGAGAAGGAACAAGGAAATGTGCCTGTGTGTGATTTAATTTACACCAGTCAGCCTTAACATCATGACCACTGACAGGTGAAGTGAATAACAGTTTTATTAGGCAGCAACAGAACATTTTGTCCCTGAAGTTGATGTGTTGGAAGCAGAAAAGCAAACGGATTTGAGTGACTGTGAGAAGAGCCAGATTGTGATGGTTAGAGGTCTCAGTCAGAGCAACTCCAACACTGCAGCTCTTGTGGGATGTTTTCAGACTGTGGTGGTCAGGATGTACCAAAAGTGATCCAAGGAAGAAAAACCGGTGAACTGGCGACAGGGTCATGGGTGGCCAAGGCACACATGGGGAGTGAAGGCTGGCCCGTGGAGTCGGATCCAATAGAAAAGCTACTGTAGATCAAACTGCTAAAAAAGTGAATACTGGTTGTGATAGAAAGGTGTTAGAACACAGTGCATTACAGGTTGTTGTATATGGAGCTGTGAACCCACAGACTGGTCAGAGTACCCATGTCCACTGACCCATGTTCGCTGCCAAAGGTTCCAACAATGGTCATGTGAACATCAAAATTCGACCACTGAGCAATGAGAAAAGGTCACCTGATCTAAGTCATGTTTTCATTTACATCATGTGGATGTGAGGGACGGTTTCACTGTCTCTGAGAACGATCAGCCATATATGTTTGATTATATATAATTCGACAGAAACGTATCCCGTGTATCAGCCACTGCTAAGTATGTTAAAAGGGTTGTACATATAAGCACAGTATGAGTGTAAACTTTACAGTTCAGTGATCAGTGTTTATGATAACCACGTAAGCCAGGATTGTGTGGAAGTGAGTGAGAAAAATGTAAATGAAGCACGCTGATGGACAGCATAAATGTCCTTACTGCCTCACACACGCTTTGATAAATGCTTGTGCTTACATGAGCCTGTTTTCTGCATGAGCCCTGCATTACACTGATTAATGGACATATGCAGAACATCGTAAATTTTAAAGTACCTTCATCATATAATATGGTGGAATGTTATTTCCCAGTCTGGGACAGAACCTGACCATGACCCTCATCTCGTACAGTATGAAAAGTAATAACCTTTAAAGGCATCTAGTCGTCGTTGTCTTTTGTGACGTGGTCCTTCCACCTTGAAAGTTGATGTACGCAATGTTTTCTCAGGTTAGTTTTCATTTATATAACAGTTGCTCATTTAGTTGATTGCATCCTTGTGCATGTCCTTGTAGGTGTAGAACTATAAATATTGTTACAGTGGGTGAAAATGCATGTTCCATCAGTCCAACTCGTAGCTCATTTATTCTGGTTCAGTTCACTTCCTCTTCACCTTTCATCTCATTTCTTCACTCGCCTCAGTACGCATGCAACACACAGTCGGGGTAATTAGGTCACATCACTGCGTGTACAGCATCATGGTCCAACTGGAATGGAGTCCCGTGTCCCGTGTCCAGGACAGCCAGTGACTCTGAAGGAAAATGATGGTGTCACTGAGTGAGATGTGCCCACCAGAAAAACAAGTATAATTCAGTAGAGGGTTAAAGAGTTTTTGAGTTATTACTAAACAATATAGTGTTTGTTCACCCTCACACACATCTGATACACTCGTAATGCCTTGTCATAGTCTCTCCCTAGCTGCATCAAGGGAAACAAACGTCTCAGTATTTTTAGCATCTTGCAAAATACACTAAAAATAATGAATCAGAGCATATTAGTGGTCGTAATAGGTCTTTGCTTTTTCTTGTTGACTGCAAGAATATTACTAATATAGTTTTTCAGTGAGTGATGTGATGCTCACATGGTCCAGATAGATAGATAGATACTTGCTTACGTAATTGATCCAGAAGGTCCAGCAGCAAAAGAGACATTGATCCAGAAGGAGATGTAATTGCAAACTGTATATACTCTTACATATAGACAGAGTACACATGGTAATGTGACCAGAACTTAGTAGTGCAATGAGGACCCCACACTGGTCATGCATCAGGTGAAATAATACTAAACCGATGTTCAGAAAAAAAAAAAAAAAAAAGAAACTTAGAATGCGAAAAAATAGTTTTTATTAATTCATTTTTTTTGTCATTAATTCAGAAAAACTAAGGAAGGGAAGAAAGTGGAAATTATGGCTTAAATATTAAAAACATGTCTGATCAGTCAGAATGTGTTTGGCTACAGATTCTTTCTTCAGGTTAAACTCATACAGTACAGACAGACGCTGAATCTGTGCCGCAGTCGACCTCACGTTCATGCTGATCGCGTTTCACCCGCAAAAACTATCCAGCAAAATTGGCTGCCTTTAGCTGTCAAGTGCACAGCTATCCACACTGCCTAGGTCTTAAAATATCTTTAAATATCCACACACACACACACACACACACACACACACACACACACACACACACACACACACACACACACACACACACACAGCAGCATGTTCTACCCCATGCGGTCTCAGCTGAAACTCCAACCACTTAACCACTCTGCTGCTCCCTAATTGACCATGGAAGGGAAACACTTTAATTAGTGCTGCTCTCTGAGGCTGTCTTTAATCCCATCTCATTATTGCACTGAAGCAGGGTCACACACTGGAGGGGGACACTAACTGGTAACTACATTTTTTTTGGCCTGCAGTTCAGTTTCTTTAAATCTGTCTTAATGAAGACTAGATCGCCTGCAGATGTTTTACTTTCATGGTGGTAGAGTTTGTCCTTAATGAAAAATGATTTTAATTCCCAGATATTGCCTGGAGACAAAAAGACAGGATCCAGTAACCCTAATGTCAAATTCTTTCTTTCTGTCTTCACTGTAAGCTCTTCAGACTGCCTGTATACGTTATTTGCACAAAATTACATTTGGGCTTCAAATATTCAGTGCTGATCTGATTAAAGCGTCATCCTTTCCTCCTTTGCAAACATTTGGCCTCCTATGTCCACCAATCAAGGCCAGAGCTTGGACACCCTTATCTTTAATCAGCACCGCACAATGTAACTTACAATGAGTCAGGAGGTTATCTGCTGATTAAACAGAGCGACGCGGGTGCCATGTCGGACCTTGTCTCATGAGAGCTGCATTTTATTTTTCTTTACCCACAATCCTATTTGGTGTTGTCGGACTGCACGGTGCTGATAAGCCTAACTACGTCTGATTTATGCTCTGTCTATTTTTTAGACCTTAGATTTTGTTTACATCACTGAGATTGATTAAAAGTGTCACATGCAATAAGTTATAGCATAAGACTAAGCATGGCCACTGGTAAACACACACACACACACACACACACACACACACACACACACACACACACACACACACACACACACACACACACACATGGTTTAAAATAGCTTTTTCTCACAGCTTGCTGAAAAATTCCCATAGCTAGATTTCAGATCAGATTCATGCCATAATTTGTCAGAACTGTTTAGAGATGAAGAAAATTAAAAGAAAATGTTTTAGCCAGTGTATCATGTACACTAAACTGTTTTGTAGTAATAATTTGTTTTTGGAACTGAATGAGGAACTGCCTGGTCCTGGACATGAAATTACAGTAAATACAGTCATTTATCAAAAAATGTAAAAAATGAGTCCTATTTAAAATTTTTATTTTTTTTACATAATGAAAATCAACTGATCACAGTGGGTCTCAGTTTTAGGCAATTACAACCTCAGACGAATAACAACATATAACTATTTTACTGTGCCAATATTTATCGAACACAAATGAAGCCAAAACATGTAGGTGATACTATGTACCTTGTTACTGTAAGATGTTAAGTTACAGTCAGCTGCTGCTAATCCTCAGCCCTTTATTAATTAATCCTAAGCAGAAGTTTGCTGCTCTGGAACATTCAGGTGTGTTAACACAATGCCAAGGGGGAAAGTCATAAGCAGTTGTTACTGTGCATCAATCTGGAAAGAGTTATAAAGCCATTTCCACAATTTTCAATGTTTTACAGTAAGAGAAAGATTTTTCATAATTGGAGAGCATTTAAGACGGTTGCCAATCTTCCCAGGAGTGGACATACCAGCACATTCAGCCCACGATCAGACCATGCAATGCTCGGAGAAATACAAAAAGCCCACAGGTCTCACTGAGCAGATTAAATGTTAATGACCATGACGGCACAATTAGAAAAGACTGAACAGGTACGGTTTGTTTGGAATGCTGCCAAGAGAAACATCCGTCTAAAAGGAACAATAAAGCATGACTGAGGTTCACAAAACTGCATCCAAACAAAGCACAAGGCTTCTGGAACAATGCACTACGGACAGATGAGACCAAAGTAGAGTTTAAACTCCCAGCAACCTATTTGGAGAAAATCAAACAGCATTTCAGCAGTTCATACCCTCTTACCAACAGTCCGGCACAGCGACAGAGGAGTGATGATTTGGGCTTGTTTTTGTTGCCACAGAACTTGGGAACCTTGCAGTCCTTGAGTCGACCATGAACTCCTCTGTATACTAGCGTATTCTACACACAAGTATAATGCAACAGGACGATGATCTGAAGCATACCAACAACTCTCCATCAGAATGGCTGAAAAATAAAAGAATCAAGTTTTGAAATTCCCCAAAACCTCAATGGATTGAAGCATTGTTGTGAAGAAGACTGAACCAAAATTTCTCCACAATGTTGTGAGAGACTGGAAACAATTACTTCTGATTATTGCTGAATTAACTGACACATGAACCTATTTTAGGCGGAACCGTGGTGGCCATGCTCGATTCTGGTCTCCCCATGTTGGTGGGTCTCTCCGGGTACTCCGGTTTCCCCCCACAGTCCAAAGACAAGCAGATTAAGCTAATTGCCGTTTTCAAATTGTCCGTTGTGTGGCCTGTGATGTATTAGCACCCTGTCCAGGGTGTACCCCTCCTCGTGCCCTAAGTCTCTCGTGACCCTGAATACAGGATAAAGCGGTATAGATGACAGTATTTTGCCGAGACATTAGACTAATTACATAAATACAGTCATATCAGTGAAATCGCTCAGTTTGTCATTATACACCAGACTTTCTTCCTGGGTAATAATGTTTGCAGTAACTTTTCACAATGCTGAGGCAGACAGATGGTAAGACACAGACCAGCTATAACATTGCTCAGTGGTGGCTCAAATGGTGCAATCTCTGGGTTAGTGATCAGTAGGATGGGGGTTCAAGCCCTAGTACCTTTTCTGTTCAAGCCCAAGTTTCCCCCATGTTGGTCTTGTCCACACCAGCCAGCTCTTGCCTTTACACCCTTACTGTGACGCAGATGAATCCAGACAATCACATCTTTTTGAACTGCTATTCACGTTCGCATCACAGAGCAGACCTGGTAACACACCTGAGGGAAATCTCTCTTACCTGAGCTTACACACACACCACACACCACACACACACACACACACACACACACACACACACACACACACACTCGCTCACTGTCAGAGTAATTAACAGGGGAGCGAGGTTGTGCTGCTGTTTTCTCTAAATAAGTTTAAGAGCGAGATGAAACAGCTTGTGACTGATGACTGTTTAAGCACTAACTACTGTACTGTATGTTATAACACAACCTCGCTTTTTCACATCATCTAGCTGTATTCTATCCACACACACGCTTCAGATGTTTCAAATGTGTTTTAGTCTTGTGCAGTGTGTTAGTGTGTCTCAGTAGTCTGCAGTTCCACTTCAGACATTTCAGTTCACATCAGTCTTACGCAGGGAAAATAAATCTCAGCCCCTGCAGTGCACTGCTCTACACTCCTGCTACCTCGGCTCTTTTTATTGACCCTTGCTCATTTGAGGCATAAACACAGAAATCTAACGCAATCACTCTTCAAACACACTTTACGCATGCCGTGAACTCCCACTCAGTTCATGTTTCAAGCCAAATCCTCTGATTTCATCTGGATTCTGGATTTGATTCTGTGGCCAAACAGAGTACACGGGGCGTAAACAGAGCCTCAATTCCATCCAGACTCTATTTAGACACACAGGGTCCATGTGTATTAGATCAGGAGTTGTTTATCCACAAATCAGGGCGTGAAATCTATATATTTCAACTTGATTTCACCAATATCTGTATCAGTGTATTATCTAGAGTTGGAGTAAAATTTATTCAATTATGATTCACATTTATTTTGTCTTGCGGTTCATGTATTTGACCCAATGACCCCAAACTTTATTAAAAATATATATTTTTCATACATTCATGATAGAGATGATCTGGTCAGTCGGACAGTGAGCAGAATCGTCTGGTTTTCAGTTTGACTGGCTGTGACCGGTGATCAACTGATCCGCCTCAGATATAAATGTTTGTAGAAGCGCAGAAGCTCCAGAGTGGCGCAACAGAGACACCTTTTTATGGCATGACACTGTCTGATCTGCCTTTTTCTCCAAAATCTATGACAGAATTATTCTCAAACCCACTCATTACACACACTACCACCAGTCCTAAAACACAGCCAGCACTGATTAGTTCAATTCAGTTAAATTTTATTTGTATAGCACTTTTAACAATTGAAATTGTCGCAAAGCATCTTTACACAATCAAAAGAGTTATTTACGTTTGTATGAAATGTGAATGTGTATGAGTCAAAATGATAAGATTGTCCCTGATGAGCAAGCCGAGGACGACGGCGACAGTGGCAAGGAAAAACTCCCTAGCTGGACCATTAGAAGCCTCATGCGCCCGCATGCTCGCAGCCACTCAACCCACGCGTTCATTGTTGAGTTGAGTTTCAAACCTTTGAAAGCATTTAAGGCAGTAAAACATCACCATTTTTTTATAATCCTCAGGTGGCGCAATCTATACTGCTTACACATTTACATCCCATGTGGTAAGAGATACACATTAGTAAAAATTTTGCTTTGTGTTTAATTGAATTTGAATTTAAATGTTAAACTCTTGTATTTGAAATTTGTATTATTTAAATGCTGCAGTTGATTTAGAAAGTGAGAAAAGTAATGTAAGGACCGGGCTCCATTTAATTAACCATTAAACTTTTGTTTAAAGGTTTAAATTTGAAACAAAATCACGGAAAATTAAATATCGGATCGGGATATTTCTAAAATCATCATACTTGGCGAATCGCAGTTTTAATCGAATCAGTACAGAGGTATCGTGCTAATATCGTATCGGGAGAGACTTTGATTCCCATCCTTAATTTTAGCCGTTCATCACACTTGTGGATTTGGTGATGTTAGTCACCTATCCATCATTTAGTTGTGTATTTTTCTGTTAGCTGTGCCCCTGTCTGTATGCATGGCCATCTTTGTCTTAATACGACACTGGAGACATTACTGAGAAATAATTGTAGAGTTGATGAAACGTTCTGGTCAGTTATGAGATGAAGTGATGTTGAGCTTCAGTCTGCTGACGCCCCCTGGTGGAGGTTATAATGGAGCCTTGTGGAAGTGAATCACTCGCTGTAGGTCATCAGCTCTGATCATTTGGTTGTGTGTGTGTGTGTGTGTGTGTGTGTGTGTGCATGTTGTTGGCTCTGGTGAGCAGGACTTGGTGTTTGTTGTGCTTTTGATGAATGATGCCTTCTGATGACTGACTTCAGTGTGTGAAGGCAGCTTCGTCACTGATGTGATGTTCCAGTCTCTCAACTGCTGATTCCTTCAGCATCGTTAGGAAACGACTGAAAACATGTGAAAACTGACTGATGACTTTTGTATTGGAAAACATGCTGCCAATCTTCAATCCTTTTATATTTTGTTAGTTTATTATGTTTCATCATGTATTATTTTCTAAGTTTTTGTAAAGTTGAGATAAAAATTGAGAAAAGCTTATTTGAACGATGTTGTCACTTCTCATCTAATGGCTGTGAATGTTATGTTCTGTTTTTATAACCGCTCTCACACAGAGTACGTTCTCACCTTATACTCACCACATGAAGTATTAAACAGCTCCAACAAATTAGCATTTTAATCAGGCTTTTAGGTAATGAATTCCAGCAGCACTCAATTAACGCATTTCATCGTGATAAATGGACATCACTGGCATTCGAGGGAAATCGTTATTTTGGACACATCATTCCTGTCACATTTGTGATCCAATTAATGTTGTGGTCATTTTAATTAATGTGAGAGACAGGAGGCTTACTTAAAGTCGACAACATGACAAAGTATGAAACGGTGGATGAATACAGACCTTACTGGATAATAATGAACTGATGTATGATTTCATGCCTTCCTTGCTGACAGATGAAACTTGCTGACATGTTTCGGATCTGATATATTTTCAAGGTTTCACTACAGTACCGTGTGTCATCATGCAGCTTAATGGTTTCATCTTAAATATCAGTCAGTATATATACTGTGTATATATGCTGTATATAGCAAAACTGATTAGTTTTAATATGAATAGTATCAGGCGTATTCGCTGCTTGTGATAAATGTTGTGTAACTGTTAACTCGTGTATAATAAAAGCAGTCTGCGTACGCACAAACAGTTTGCACCTACAGTGATTAACATCATTTCTGACAGCGTGGGTTTTTGTTATGGCACAAAACCGTTCAGTCTAAGCTAATTCCCAGCATGGGGGCAACAGTGTGCAGTTCTCTCTGTCACAAGATCTGCTTAATTATAAATGCTCTCATTAAATGCTACAGTAGTAAAAAAATATATATTGTAAAGAAGGGGGGAAATCTCTGTTAAATCTCTTGTATATGTAATTAAAAAGACAACTTTCTCACTGATTCTGCTGATATTAACAAATATCCAATTAAATTCAGTAATATTTAGAATATGAATGCAGAATGAATATTAATATAGTTACTGCTGTATTTTGTGCAGATTGTAATAAACCTTTTCTTGTAATATAATTAAAATGGTTTCAAATTAAAAAGTTGTGCTTTACGAATTAAATGTTAAAAACCGTTGAAGATTAAGATTATCGAAAGAGCGATGAGCCTGTATATGAATTGAGGTGAATTTACCTCGTTTACAAGCTGAGCAGAATGACTTTATTGTACTGTTTAAAAAGTCCCAACATAATACAGGGGTCTCCTACTAACTCCTTTTCTTCAATTGTTCTGTAGTTGATAATCTACTTTCACCGTCTATCCCACTTAATCCTGTGTGCGGGGTCACAGGCGTCCTGGAGCCTATCTCAGAAGACTCCTAGGGCACGAGGCGGGGTACCCCCTGGATGGGGTGCCAATCCATCACAGCGTACACACACACACTCATTCACACTCTGTGAGGCAATTTAGGAATGCCAGTTAGTGTAAAATGTCTTTGGACTGTTAGTATACATGGGGACTGTGTATAGGACCGTGTTCGTACAGGTAATAGTAAAGTTAAGTAGTAATAAATAGTAAATAGTAGTGAATAGTTAATAGTTAAGCAGTAAATTATTGCATTAATCTTCTTTAGCTCATAACAAGCCTACAGTAACAAACATAATCTACACTTTAATGAAGATTTGTAGTTATTAATCAGAACTGAGGCCGAATATTACTTTTGATATTTATCTGACATGAATTATCAACATTTAGGAACATTGTGTATTAAAATTCATTTTGTGGTATTTTATTCGGACTTGAATTTTGAATTGAATAAAAATTAGTCAGTAGAGGTGTATTTTATTTACTTATAGTATAGTGCAGGTTTACAGTGTGTTCGTTGCCTAATGCAGTAAACCATGTGAGTTAAGGAAACTCTAATGTAAAATGATGGAATAACGGCGTCTATTCAGAGGCAAAGATAAATGATTCATTTGAGTGAACAAACTTGCTGTATGTTTGATGTCAAATCACTAATCAGCTCCAATACTCAACCCACTGATGTAATCAAACTTAATGCTAAATTCATGCTTCGGAGCGAACATAATTCATCAGCCTTTGATCAGTTCATGCTCTGTGCGACAGATGTTAGATTGAGTTGAGGGTCAAACACAGAATGGTAATGGATAAGCGATCCAGGATGTTTGGTCAGAGTTGTGCATCAGATCTCAGTGTTTTTGCTGCAGAACGTAAAGGTATATTGATGGAGTCTGGAGGATGACTTTTATTATTTAAACTCAAAAGCCAAACAAATCACCCTCGCGCTTCAGTGCTCTTCAGTGAGTAGTTTTTTTGTGTACTTCTACTTTTTAAAGTTGCTTTTAAAATCTGTAATTTTACTTTTACTTAAGTATGTTTTGTTCAAAGTATTGTACTTCGTTACATTTAAAATCGTATTTGTAAACCACAGTACCCTGGAAACCACTGCACTGATTGATTGTTGGGCGGGGAGAATAAACACGCTAAATTCAAAAGAACGATGGAGACGGACAAACAAATTCTTATGAAGCAAACTCCTGGCTATTGTAACGGCCACTACTATGTTGTATACCACAATGTGTATGTATGTTGCCCTTTTAAGAGTTAGTAACACCTCCCCTGGCAGATATCACAGCTTTCAAACGCTTTTTATAACCAGTTAAAAGTCTTTCGATTCTTGTATTTGGGATTTTCTTCCATTCTTCCTCGCAAAAGGCTTTTAGTTCTGTAATATTCTTTGGTCGTCTTGCATGCACAGCTCTTTTAAGATCTACCCACAATTTTTTTAATGATGTTTAAATCGGAGGACTGTGATGGCTGTTCCAAAACCTCCAGCTTGCGTCTCTTGAGGTATTTCATAGTGGGTTTCGAGGTATGTTTAGGATCATTGTCCTGTTGTAGAAGCTCCTCTTTTCAGCTTCAGCTTTTTTACAAATTGTGTGATGTTTGCTTCCAGAATTTGCTGGTATTTAGTGGAATCCATTCTTCCCTCCACCCGTGCGATGTTTCCTGTGCCACTGGCTGCAACACAACCCCGAAGCATGATAGATCCACCTTATGCTGAATAGTTGGGAAGGTGTTCTTTTCATGAAATGCTGCTCCTTTTTTCCCCCAAACATGCCTTTGCTGATTGTGGCCAAAGAGTTCTATTTTAACTTCATCAGTCCACAGCACTTGTTTCCAAAACGCATCAGGCTTCTGTAGATGTTATGATGGGGGCGCAGGTAAGGTTTTCTTCTGCTGACTCTTCCATGAAGGTCTTGTCTGTGCAAGCATCGCTGCACAGTGGAACGGTGCACCACCACTCCTGAGCCTACTAAATCGTTCTGCAGGTTTTTTGCAGAAAAATGGTGGCTGCATTGTGGGCATCAATAACTTTCATTTTCAGAGTCTTACACAGCTGCTTAGAGGAACCTATTGTTGTTGAGTGTAAGCAAGTGTGTGCACAAGGTTTGAGGAGTTAAAATATTTGTAATGATTTGAAATTGGCATTTACTAATGACAGCTGTTGCCGTGCATCAGATCTAACGAGCTGATTAATGTCTGAAACCTTGTAAAAAGAATCGGAGACTATGGAACTCTTAGGGTGGTCAAACTTTTGCACAGTGCCATAATAATGTCTGTTCACTATGCTGTGATGCTACCTTTTCCAGAATCTTGGAGATAAAGGGAAGGTTTGATATTGGCCTGTAATTAGAAAGCAGACAGGGGTCAAGGTCAGGTTTCTTGATTAGCGGTTTAATAACGGCTAATTTAAAGGATTTGGGAACAAACCCACTACTGAGTGAACAGTTAATTACTTTCAACAGGGGTTCTATTATTGCTGGTACAATCTGTTTGAGAAAATGTGTCGGTATAGGATCTAATATACAGGTTGACGATTTTGAAGAAGAGATGAGTGAAATTAGTTCCCTCGCTTCAAGGGGAGTAAAATGTTCTAAGTTCTGATGTGATGTGATTAGATCATCTGAATTACTTAAATTGTCTGGTTTCAAAGCCTGAATTTTTTGCCTAATATTTATGATTTTGTTATTGAAAAAATTGAAATCATCACTACTGCATGATGTTGTGGAGATTCCTGCAATGGTCTTGTTTTTAGTTAATTTCGATACGGTATTAAATAAAAATCACGGGTTGTTTTTGTTATTTTCTATAAGAGTGGAGAGATACGTTGATCTAGCATCACTGAGAGCTTGTTTATAGTTCAGGATGCTTCTCCTTCCAAGCTATTTGGAATACTAAGAATTTAGTTTGATGTCATTTACATTCTAATCTTCTAGCGGTTTGTTTTAAAGCACGTGTGTGGTCATTATACCAAGGAGCGAGTTTCTTATCTCTAATCATTATCCTTTTAACTGGAGCTACATTATTTAAGCTATAACGAAGTGTAGACTCTAGATCTTCAGTTGCCTGTTCGAGTTCTGTGAAGTCAGATGGCGATCCAATCAAAGTTGATAACTCTGGGAGATTATTCATAAAGCTCTGTATCAGGCAATTCTGGTCAAACACACACAGCCGTGCTATATCCAGCACTACAGCATTCCCTCTTGTGTGATATTGCTTAATTATAATCACTCAAATTCACTAACAGTATCCGTCACTGATCACAGCACCGCTAATGAAATGAGGTGATGTAATAGTCCTGATACAGTACTGTGTAAAGTCTCATCATTTTTCATTGCTGATGGCTGCAGACATGCTGAGAAATCTCTCCTTTCATTACATTTATACAAGAAATATGGTGTTCAGGACAAGCAGTTTAATTAGAAACAGGTTTGTATCCTGTGCTCCTGCGTTTGTGTAAATGTGCGTTTACTGAGACGTTAATAAACTGAGGGGTTTTTACTTTTTGGAATTCTACTTGTTCATCATCAGATTTTTTATCACTTGTGTAAAATGATATGATTTAGATTCAGGTTTATGTTGCATGACTTTGCATCCTTGTAGCATTTCGCCAGCATTGCCGGAGAATTAGCTGAAAGAGTCTGGGATTGCTGTTAAGGATCTTAAATGTAAACTGTGTAATTCTCATTCTCTTCTCTACCACATGCACAGTGACTATAGCAATGCTGTGTCGCTGCAGTGATTTGTGTGTTTAACAATTAGAAGAAGGTCTTGTTTTGGTGGAGTGTTTGTAAAATAATTGATTTAGTGAAATTAAATGCTTCAGCACTCGAGTTTTGCTGCTTTTGCCAAACAGCATCTCATCCAATACAATGCGTTTATGAGGATTTTTTTATGAATGACACAAATAAACAACAGATCATTAGAATTTCTAATGACTTTTCATTGACTTGATGTTATAAGTGAGGAGCAGCAGCAGGTGTCGAGCATCGTTTCCCAGAAGGATATTTGACTTCCTTTCAGATATGAATCTTCCTGCTTGGGAATACGTCTCTGTCCACAGCAGTCATGAGACGGTGACTCTGTCTTGCCTTCACGATCAGCCTATTCCTGATTAATCATGATGCTAGATGAGAATGCATGTGTGAAAGAGATTTAAAAGAAATCAGTATGAAGTTTTGTTTAATAAAAGTAGGAATGGCTGATTAGACAAATCAGTTCTCTGCTTCTTTAAAAATCTTTTTTACTAAATAGTTTAAATTTATATGGCCTGATGTATGTAGTTTCATTCAGTCTTGAGTGTGCAATTGAGTAATAAAACTGTTAAAATCATTCTAATGATAATGATATAATGATATAATGCTTTACTCCATTCCAGTAATATTTGTTTCCTTCTTGTATTGGTGAACTTAAAGAATGTAAAAAGGGGCAAGACTAGCATTTCACTAGACTTTTTGATTACAGTGAACATTCTGTGTGATGTTATTTTGACAGCCATTCAAAGTTACGACATTTATTTCCATACCGTGTCACACCCAATACTGTGCTCGTTACAGGGTGAAAATGTTTTTATTTTCACTATTAATCATAGCTGTGATTTCTACTGAATAGTTTTTATGCATTTAAGTGATCAGCGATCATTAATTCAAGCATAACCCCCCCCCCCGCCCCCCACATTTCTTATGTTTAATTAATAACCCTCTGGGGTCTGAGGGCTTCCTGAAGACCTACAGTGAGTCAGAGCTCTTCTTATAGTTGTGTAACTTGGACAAACTGAGCTTTCATACTTTGGCTGATGTAATTATATGCAACACATAATCAAATGCCAAAACACACATATACAGTATAAGAAAATATATTTTCAAACTCAACCAGAGAAAAAAACATGATAATGCAGAATAAATCAAGCTTGCAGATTGTGTTGAAAACAGAACTGAGTTTGGGAAAGTGTTGGGTGTGTGCCCAGAGCAAAACAGCTAAGTTATAACACTCAGAAAGACCATTTATTTGGGGTTAAGTGATCGATGTGCCTAACTTTTTTCAGCAGAGCCTCTGTTTCACTCAATATAAATTAGTTTTCATGAATATGCAAGACCTATTGACACCTGGCTCAGGTTTCTCCAGGACTCCCACTGATGTTTCAGCTGTGCACACCTATACACCCAGATTCACCACATAAAGGTTCAGTGAGGACTGGGAGAGAAACAGAAAACAAAGCATAGTTACCATGTGTCTATGCATGATTTGTACACACACACACACACACACACACACACACACACACACACACACACACACACACACACACACACACACACACACAGCAAAAATAGATTCAACATCTATTTTTCATTACTTTTAAGAACATACACTGAAATAAACCAACATTTCACCAACATTTCTGCTGCAACATAAAACAGTACAGAGATTCTGTACGAAGAACGAAAGAGCTAAACACAATTCCTTGTCAGCTGCAAACAGCCATCCATTCTGCACCGCACACAAGTCCTACAGCTATAGTACATGGTGCTACTTTACCTTGGAACTGGTACTGGAACTGCAACATTGTCACATTTGGGGTTGCATGTTTTGTGGAAACACTGCACAGCTGTACAACAACCTCGTACATGGAACACTTATGGGTCAGAGGCTTCCAGTGTGCAACTGCAGACCGTTATTTTTGTAAAATATAGGTGTTACTAGCAGAAATGCACAGGGCATGTAAAAATAACTCTCTGTGCCCTATCAAGGTTTTATGTTGTACAGAATAGTCCTGGATGAGCTGATCAGAACCTTGCATATACTGGTTGTGAGATCAGAAAAGGGCAAAGAAATGTCTTGGTAGACTGGGAGCCTTCCATTGGACAATTACTAAAGTGATTAATATGGTTCAGCTGCAACAAGTTATTTAACCCTAACTGATGAAGTGAGTAGCTTTTCATTTCTTAAACAACCATGTCAGAAGAAGTATCCTGATATAACAAAGATGGTACTCTGTTTCAGAAGGGTAAAATTATTGTCTTGCATCAAGCAAAGAAAACAACTAAGGACATTGCTGAAACTACTAAAATTTGCTTAAGACCTGTAATACTCATTATTAGAACCTGGGATGAATAGTGGTGACCCATCTTCTTTCAAGGTCAAAATGTGGTCAGAAAAAAAATATTTGAATGACCTTGGTTGGAGATCGCTTAAAGGTTTGGTATAATCAAAATGTAAAAAAAAAAAAAAAGCACACACATACAAACAGTAGTACAGATGTTACTCAACTGTACTTGGGTGCGTCAGAAAATGAACTGAAACTCTGTGTATATGTGCTTCACAGACATGAAAAATATATACTTATAGAAAGCGAAATGTCTGCTTTTATATAAACTAATGGAAAACAAATTTCAGATTATGGAATTCATATGAAACATGAATTATAGGCACATCCACTGCTGCAGAGACAACGAGATGACATGATTACCTTTATCACTACAGCCGAAACCAAAAAAAATCACTCAATTTTCAATGAATTATTAAAATGGTCAGAGTCAGTCTCCTTGCTGTTTTTTCCTGACGCATTCATAATCATTAGTCTACTTCACCTGGTGCGGTCTGGAAAACTTGCGTGCGGCTGAGCTCTGATTAGACTGCGTAGGAAATTAAAGAGGAGGATATAACAGCATAACTAAAAGGGAGAGCCAGAAGGAAACACAGACATGATGGCTGAAATGTAAAGCAACCAATCACCTCACCATCAACAAACCTGAGTGGTTAGTGAGAGTGGGGAAGACCGCATCTAAACATACCGGTTCACCATAATATTCTACGTCCATGTGTCCCCCAGATCTGCTCCTTTACCCAAGGCAAATCTGTTTACAAATGCTTGGCTAAATAAATAGGTTTTTAGCCTAAACACTGAGACTGTGTCTGAGTCCCAAACACTATTTGGAAGGCTGCCATAACTTTGGGGCTTTGTAAGAAAAAGCTCTGCCCCCTGCTGTAGTTTTCACAGTACGCGGTACTGACAAGCAGTCTTTGATCGAAGTAGGCATGGCGGATTGTAAGACACAAGCAGTTCACTGAGATACTGAGATACTCAGACACTCAGATACTGCGGCACGAGACCATTTAATGCGTTATATGTCATTCATTTTAGTATTTTAAAATCAAAGCGAAATTTCACAGGGAGCCAATGAAGTGAAGATAAGATAGGGGTGATGTGCTCATATCTTCTGGTTGTAGTAAGAAATCTCGCTGTTGCATTCTGAACTAACTGAAACTTGTTTATGCACCTAGTTGAACAACCAGACAGAATAATCAACTTTTAAGTCTAAATACTGATAATGATCAGTCAAATAGGATCTGAGCCAGGAGAGGGCTGTTCCCTTAATTCCATTTTCTAATCTGTGAAGGAGAATACTATGATCAATGGTGTCCCAAGCTGCACTGAGGTCGAGTAATACAAATATAGTGACGTAACCCTGATCAGAGGCCAATAGGAGGTCATTTACTACGTTAACGAGTGCTGTCTCCGTGCTGTGATGAGGCCTAAATCCTGACTGAGAGAGTTCATGTATGCTATTTCTTTGTGCATATGAGCATAGCTGCTCCGCTACTATCTACGGCCTGTAATTGGACAGCTGAGAGGGGTCGAGGTCAGACTTCTTAATTATCGGTTTAATAACTGCTAATTTAACGATTTAGGAACATACCCACTGCTGAGTGAAGAATTAATTATTTTCCACAGGTGTTCTGTTAGTCTGTTATTATTCTGTTATTCTGTTTGAGAAAATGTGTTGGTATAGAATCTAATATACAAGTTGATGAATTTGCAGAAGAGATGAGTGAAATTAGTTCATTCTCTTCAAGGGGAGTAAAGTATTCTAGGTTCCGATCTGACATATTAGTTTAACATCTGCATCAATTAAATTGTCCCGTTTCAAAGCCTCAATTTTATGCCTAATATTTACAATTTTATTATTAAAAAAGTTCATGAAGTCCTTAGTACTGCACAATGTTGTTGTGGAGATTTCTGCAGTGGTCTTATTTCTAATTTGGCTACGGTATTAAATAAAAATCTAGGATTATTTTAGTTATTTTCTATAAGAGTGGAGAAATACGTTGATCTAACTACACTTAGAGCTTTTCTCTCTAAAAGCTTCGTGTGGTAGTTGATGTGAATGTACGTTTAATACGGTAGCACGGCGCTGTGCGTAAATTATTACTATGACACACTTTAATTGAGACAACTTAGTGATCTGAGATAGCTTCAGAGGGTGGAATTGTGAATAAATTTCTTATACTTAATCCAAAGAATATTATTAAATCTAAAATGTGACCTGCTTAATGAATGGATCCTACTGTACATTGATTTACTCTTCTGGATTTTTAAAATGAATTTTAAAATCTCCAGCAATTAATGCTTTGTCTACAGAAATGACTATGTTTGAGAGGAAATCTGCAAATTCACAAAGAAATTCAGAGTACGGCCCTGACGGTCTGTAAATGTTAATTAGCGGGATCGGCTGAGCAGACTTGATATTTGTAGCTACACCGAGGCTGGTGTATGTAGCTGTATCCAGGAGGACTCGCTTCATTTAAAGCTACATACTCGTCCAGTTTAATCCAGGTTTCTGTTAAACAGAGTACATCAAACTCCTGATCCATGATAATTTCATTAACAATAACTGCTTTAGATGCGAGAGATCTAATATTTAACAGTCCTAACTTTAGATCAGATGTGCCGGCTGCGCATTCAGTATGATAGAGTTTGTGGTACTTTCTATGTTAATTAAAATTTTAAAACAGACTTCCTGGGTCTTTCTAAATTTGTGTTTAGCTTGGGGAACAGACACAGTCTTAATATGATGGACCATGAGTGACACTCTGTGCAGCTAGCAGACGGTTGGTTTTGCCTTTTTTCTCTGCTCCCTGGCCTGGGCTCCGGATTGTCACTGATTAACTAGGCCTCTTCTTACTATGTCCGGTGCTCTGGCTCCCGGGATACACTTGACCACTGCCGCTGGCGCCCCTAAAGGCCGAGCTAATTTCACGTGTCTCAGTATAGAGTCTCCTATAACCAGAGCTCTTTCAGGTTTCTCCGAGGGTGCATCACTGAGGAGAGCAAACCATTTGGACACGTGAAGCGCAGAGGTGTGCGTCGGTGAGCTAGCCTTAGCGTTAGCTTTGGCTGAGCGAGTATGCCGCTGAGTCGTCACCCACTCGCCCCGCTGTGAGGGCTCTACTGCCGGAGTCGGGGGCTGGATATCTCCGCCTGAGGCACCCAGACTTTCCACTACAGGAATAACACTGCTCTCGAGTTCTCTAACCCTCTCTAAAGTCTGGATGCGCTCCTCTAATGCTGATAACTTCTCCGTTAGAGTGCTAACTAACACACACCTATCACAAGTAAAATGATCACTAACGACGGAGGAAAAAGGTCTAAACATCCTGCACTCCACACACTGAACAAGCTGAATATTATCCATTATAGCGTACCTGAGTCAGAGTTTAGTTGTTTGGAGCTGAAGTCCTTTTGTTGTTCTTAGATGAGGAAACTCACGCGTTCTCCAAAAAGCGCAAAAAAAATTTAAAAAATCGTATTACCACATAAAAACTAGTTACTATTAATATTATTATTGTATAACCGGAAAAGCTATATAATTTAAACGTTGATACAAATGCAAAACTTTCGCGGCAATGATTACAAAAAAAGGAAGTATATTATACTATAACCGTATTATAGCTACTAAGTTTGCCAGTTAGAAATACCCCCCCAAAAATACCTCCGCTGTTTTAGCCACTACAGAGACATCACAGCCAGTGGTAGTTTTCAGAAGTTCTCCGAAAATGTTTGGGCAATTTTTTAAATAGACACCATCTTTAATAACCGATGGAGGTTTTGAGCTGTGCACACATACATTCTCACTTAAATCACACTTTTTGACACAATAACAGTAATATTTTGAACATTTTGCTAGTTGCATTTTACATTTTGTCTATTGTTGCTTCTATATTTAAAGTTTGATGTCGTTAAATGTATTTCTTTTTAAATAATAACAATAAACCGATACAAACAGAGAGAGGCATTCTTTGTACATTCTTTGTACAAAAGAATGGTCAGCTAGTGAACCAAAGTTTTTTTTCTCATTATTATATGGTTAATGTCAATAGCTCTGGTTCTGATTTTTCATGTTTGTTATATAAAGTACTCGGATGTGTAAATTACCATCACTATAGTATTTCTTCGATACAACGTAGTAGGATTTTTTTATGACTTACGCTCTAATTATATTTAAAAACTGCAGGAAATGGCACTTTACGCCACCTAGCGGTCATTTAAAAACTGTATTTTGGCCGTTGTTGTTTTGCTGCGGCGGTAATAGGCATTCCCGTTGACTACTTACTGTACTTACATCTATGTTTGATAGTGAAAGTTACTTTAAGAAAGGTCAGTGAATCTGAAAAATTTCAAGATCTTTAAATGTATCCCAGGATTGTTAGAAAACCAGTCCAGGTGACGTCCTCATGAGGCTGCCTGAGAGAATGCCAAGACTGTGCAAAACTGTCATTAAAGCATTGAATCGAAAATATAAAGTGTATTCTAAGTTATTTATCACATTTTTACTGACTATGTACTTCTCTGTTTGTTCTCTCGTAATTTAGGGCTGTCAATATTAGCACGTTAACACATAATTAATCTAGAAATCTTAACATTTTGTTCTGAAAATGAATCATAGGACCAAGTTTGACCCTTCAGGTTTTCTCTTAATCCTGGCATCATTACCCGGCTGTGTGTGGTAATAGTATTTAATGCAGATAATAAAATGACTGAGGGAACATCACAAGGTTTGCCTGAACAGCAAGTTTCATTCACAGATGGAAGTTTAGATAAAACCAAAACTGTGTGCTTGAGCTACTGTGAAGGGGAACTATTTTTACAAGAATAATTAAATGTAAGATGTGTGAGTGGGGACTCAGGCCGCAAAGGCTGCAGGATGTTGATTTTCAGCTCTGAGGATCCGTGTTGCCCCGCCATCAGTGAGTTGCCACACACCATACAACTCAGCGACTGGATGCAGTGCCGTTCCCATTTGAGAGATTTTAATTTAACGTTTGTTAAATATTATTATAACACTGGTTAGGAAGTGTTTTTCGAGAAAAGAAATGAAATGTGTTTTTATTTTATTTCCTCCTCAGGGCTATGTGACAGACCCGGCGTTGACCCTGCCGTCTGATGTCAAACCAGTGAAAGCGAAAGTGGAGGATCCTGTTGCCCCACCCACAACTGAGGAGCTGTCGATCAGGATAGGTAGAGGAGGATCTCACTCAGGCAAGCCTCCTTTCATAAACCCATCTTCTGCCATCTCAGCTAAACCTAAACGCATGTACCTGAAGCCCCAAGAGAGGCAACTCACACAGTTTAGCAGCACTGCAGTTCTCTGATGGCTTTCTGTTCGGGTGTATCTGCTGATATTTACATGTGTATATCTACTCACCTTCCAGATGCTTTAATCAGTCGTCTCTCTGCTTCATTCTGTTTTAACTTAATATTATGTTATAGCTTTGTTTGTGACTTTCATGCTTCCAGCACTTTGTCCCTATACCTGATATTCTGTGCAGCGGGTGATATACCATGTATGTAGGACAAGTGACTTGTTTTAAATTGGACTAAGTGAGGAACTCGTCCTGACTGAATTGTATGAGCTGAGATTAAAAAGGTGAAATATGATGAAAGAAAGTAAGAAAGGTAATTAGTGCTTGTAAAAAAGCATAACTGCTATGCCTGAGCATTAATGCAGTACAGCAAAAGCTTATATTTATGGCTGTTATCAGTTTCTCAAACCCCCTGAGGCACAGCCCATATCTGTCTAATTAATAGCATCAAATGAATTAAAGAAACTGCTTTGTTTCCCCTGGTCTGATAAAAATGGCTTCATTTGTCTGGTTTGGCTTTTCATTGTCAGTTTGCTGTCAATAATCTGAGACCAGTCAGGTGTGAAAAGTATGTATTTGAATAGGACAAATTTGTAACACACTGTTTTTTAAAGAGACAGGGAAGGAAATTCAGTTTTCTGCTATCGGAAGGAGCATGTGGCCGATCAGCCATAACATTAAAACCAGCAACAGGTGAATCGATTCTCTCAATATAGTGGATATTGTCAGGAGTGGGATTTAACAGGCACAGTGTGAGCATTCAGTTCATGATGAAGTTGATGTGTTAAAAACAGGAAAAATGGACAAGCATAAGGATCTGACCAAGATGACAAGGGCACAATTTTGATGACTAGACAGTTGTCAAATGTTGTCAGTTGTAAAATGTGTACCAGACCGACAGCGGGAGATCAGCCGCCTTTTAAAGTCATCCCTGAAATGACCGCAAGGTGGCGCAAAGGGACATTTAGCAAAAAGGCTGAACTCTCCACTGCCGATGATGCGCCTCCAGTATATTCACTTTATTACATTCACGCAAATTACATCATCTGAAATTTGTTTTCCATTAGTTTATGTAAAAGCAGATATTTTGCTTTCTATAAGTACATATTTTTCATGTCTGTGAGGCAAGTATATTACTATAGTAGTTTTGGTTCAACCCCATATAGACATTAAAAAAAGCTATTTACACATAAGTGCACAAGTCTAAAGCAGTTATTTAATTCATTGTGTACATTTAACTTCATTCAGCTGTTTACATGCCTACCGGCTCATTATTATTTTCTGTTCAAATTTAAAGATGCCTGCGCGTGTGCAAAAAGAGAAGTATAACAATGAATACAAAAGTGTATAATAAGTTATCCTAAAACAATATTGTTTCCAGTGCTGAAGCAAACATGAATTTTATTCATGTTTGTTTTCAACATTTTATGATGAATGTGTGTGTATATGTGCTTTAAATATACACTAAACAATAAACACTGCTTTTTGCAAAGTGAAAGTGAGTATTGTTGATCAAAAGGCTGATAAATGCGCGTGCAGATAGATTTATCGATAAAACTGAAAACATATACGATATCCCCCAGAAATGCAACAAATATAGTCTCCTTGCTGAATACAACGCGACAGCGCGCTCCGAGCCGAAGACCCGCAGACCCCCAGTTATTGTAATCTTCTCACCTTTCATTCACGATAGGCGTGAAGTTATCAAACTGGTTTCTCTGATGGGGGAATTGGCAGAATTGGGGGTTTTAAATAGCATTAACAAGACCGAGCAGACGTCTCTGCCTAAAGACGTCTCTGCTTAAAATTATTTCCACCAGCACAACATAAAATAAATAAAAATGTTCAATGGTCCCAGTTGAATCAGACTTCATAGTTGGATTTCATACTTTTCGAGTACAAGTCATAATTTTACTGAATATATTCAGATTTAGTAAAATAATGAAAACTGATGTCTCTGTTTCCTTCCAAAACTTTTTTCCGCATCACAATGAACTGAAGCTCAGCACGTCTTCCTTCCTTGTTTTAATCTGTAATATTTAAGTGAAATATATTTTGCGTAAAGGTCTAAATGTTCCTTTTTAGTTATAAACAGGTGTATTATATTTGATCTGCATTATTGCATTATATTTCAAGACATTCTTAATTTACATAGGTTAAATTTACACATTTACACCTTACAGCGTGGACACACTTAAATAGCTAAAAACTACAGTCTAATTGATCATATGATCAATAAAAAATTAAAGTTTTGAGATGACCACTTTGTCATATTTTTGTGTTGATTGGATTAAACTAAAACATTAGTATTAACAAACTGCAACAGTAGCAGTGCAATTCTGGTTGAGTAACATCTGTAGCTGTAGACTGGACAGAGTGCTCATCCTGACCTGCGTCCACCACAGAAAGCGTCTACAGTCAACTGTACCCAGAACAACTGCACCCTGAGATATAGTGGAATGTGACCTGGTCTGATGAATCATGTTTTTTTTATTTTTATTTATTTATTTATTTATTTATTTATTTTACAACGTGTGGACGGCCAGGTGTGTGCGCATATGTGAAAGAAATGGCACCAGGATTCACTATGGGAAGAAGGCAAGCCGGTGGAGACACTGTAATATTTTGGGCGATGTTTTGCCGGGAATCCATTCATTGACACGTGGTGTTCCCTGATGGCAGTGGTCTCTTTCAGCACGATAATGCACCCTGACTCAAACTCAAACACCACCACCACCAGGTGAACTGAGGAGCACTGATATAGTACACCAGTAAACTGAGGACAGGATCATGGGCACCCAAGGCTCCCCCATGCCTGTGGGGACCAAAGTCTAGCCTGGCCATCTCGATCACACA